>VZTG01021098.1:484619-525465 GCA_013397845.1 Melanocharis versteri | reverse complement strand
CCGCACGGCGCTGCGGCCACTGGCTGCCCGGCGCTGTCAGTCACCGCGCTCGCCCGGGGGTGTGGCGGTCGGGTTCCCGGACAGAGAAAGGGGAGAGACAATACCCCGCGCCGGAGGACTACAGCTCCCGGCGTGCCCTGCGAGCGGCCCGCTCGCTCCGACCGTGGGGAGATGGAGGCGCGGGGCATGACGGGGCGCGTAGTTCGCTGGTCTCCCCGANGGGCGGGAGCGGGCCGGGAGCGGGACCCGGCATCGGGCTGGGCCTCGCACCGCGGGCACGGCGCGTCCGGCCCCGCGGAGCCGGGAACAGAGCGGAACCCGGGCCGCCGGACGGTGCGGGGGAGGCACCGAGAGCCCGCGGCTCGCAGCGCAGGTGGGTCAGGGAGGCGCTCGGCCGTGCCTCAGACAGGTGCGCCGCGCCTTTGAAGCCCGGGAGTAAAGTGAGACAGAGCGCGCAAGGTAAAGGTGCAGGTGGGAGGGAGCAGCCTTTTACCCGGGCAGGCTGGGGAAGCAGGTGAGGCACTTGGTAGTAATTAAGCATCTAAAGGGCAAAGCGTGTGAGCGAAGAGGGAGTTCTGCAGCCCGGATGAAGCAGGGCACAGGCAGCAAGCGCTCAAAATACACCGGGGACAGCTCTTCACTTCAAAAGGGCAACGCCGGTAGCCCTTATTTTAAATAAGAGAAACAGGAAGAGGGGGGAAAAAGTTAACACCAGTTAAGAAATTCGTAAGGAATATAAGAGTCAGAAAAAAGGGAAGAATTAACTAAATCTCTTTGACTTTCCTACAGAACCTGAAAAGATTTTGTGATCTTAGCAGAAGAATGTGATCTTTAATTGTTAACATGTACTTGTAGAAATTTTTTGTATGCGGGGTATTTAATTTTATTTCTATATACACAGGAAACCTGACACTGAATCTACCAGGCACAAGTTGAAGAAGAATTCTTACCTTTTTCTGGGTTTTTTTTCCAGCCTTCAGAGCGAGATACCTATCCCCACAACTCACTGTTGCTGTTGTATCTGTAAGATAACTTCTAAATTGTAATACTGTGGCTTAATGGTTTCACTTCAGTAATTTCTCTAATTTTCAGTCGGTCTAGGAAATTGTTTCTTAATAACTCCTTCCCGAGTTGAAATGTTTGCAGTATACCAGCATCTTCAGGAAAACAAAAAGCAAAGGAAAAAGCTCTTTGGAAAATAGAGCATCCTGCTCCTCTACTTAGGCCTTCACCTTCTCATTCTGCTGTATTTTTCTTTGTCAATCCATCCCAAGGAGATTTCTGCCAATATCTGAGACATTTCAGATTGACCTAGATCCCAGTTTTATTATCTCTCTCATCCAGTTTTATGGGAAAAGCATCTGAAAGGAAAAATAACCAAATAAAATAAGCATTATGTCTTTTTCTCATCCTCATAGAAGACATCATGGCAGACCAGTGTAACAGACTTCCAAACTTATTCAGATGCACTGGGTCCTATAAAAGTAATTATTAATTTCTTAAGGAGACTAAAACTTCAAAACATCAAGAAGAAAACTGAGGGGTTGGTTGTTTTTAAACCTCACAGCTGATTCTTTCAGGTGAGGTACAGTAATTTTTAAAAATACTCTAGAGATTTAAATTTGCCCAAAGAAGTTACAATTCTTTATCTTTTTGACTGCGAAGATGTCACAGGCAAAGAATTGCATTCCATAAATCAAAGGTGTTGGTTTGGGTTGCCATTCCTTGATAGCCCAGTTATTTCCTGCTTCCTCATAAAGTTTTCAAGACTTTACGTCTTTTGCCACTACTTCTGTTGCTGTGTAACTCCAGCAGATCTAGGACTGACTTGCAGAACCCCCTTGCCTACAGAATGGAAAATTGGTCAGTGTATTTCAGTCTGACCTTGTAAACAGCTGTAACTGAAGAAAATCTCTTGGAAAGTGACAAGTGAAGTGGAATTGTAAGTATCCCACAGAGGTAACTGCAGGTCTCCCACTGCATATTTATGGAGTTAATACAGAGGAATTATGCTATATTTTGTTTCAAAGAGGAGGGATGCTAAAAAGTGCCATCAGCATCTGCTAACTATAAATTAATTACTCCATGGCAGTGTCAGATTACCCCTTCCAAATATACTGAACCTGCTGTATTTGTGATAGCCAACAGAATTGCTTGGACTTTTGTAATAGCACAGGAGCATGTAATTAGTCTGGCTTCACAGAACGCTATTTTGTACTACAGCAGAATTTCCTGTGTCAGTAACGCTCACAATGAAAGAAGTGAGAAGTGAAGACTGACATGCCAACAGGTGTGCTCACACACTCTGCTTGCAGTGAGAAAAATCCAACTCCTCCAGAATTAATTAGGGCTTTGCTTCGGTGCTTTCGGAAATGGTGATTAAGACTTCATGTTATAATCTGGAACAAGGTAGATCAATGGCCCCTCAAAAATCCACACAAGGTCTCAGCTGTAACTTACTGTTTTCACCACTGTTGGGGACAATAAAGGAAGAAAGAGTGTGAAACAAAGTGATAAGGATTTGTGGCTTTGGGGCTGGAAAAGCTTTGGCTTATAAGGCTAAGTAGCTTAATGCTGGGCATACAGACATCTCAATCACACCGACTGTGCTGTCACAAAACAGCTTGTCAGGCTTCATCTGGAGAGGTTTACAATGCATCCTGTAATGGAGTGTGATTACTGCTGTCACAAACACCAAATGAGAAGTCAGAAAATAAACATAGTCCAGCATCTGATGCAAAGTCTGTGGTTTTAATTACCACTGTTTAATTACTTTAGTTAAAGGAATGGAAGTGTTGATTGTTCCAAAAAGGTTTTTAGACATACAGAAAAATCCTCACATAAATGTCACTTTTACCATTTAATGTTTTCAACCTGTTTAAAATAATAAAATTCAGTATCAAATGCTTATTCAGTTTACAAACATGATTCCAAATTTCCTAGCTTGGTTTTGTTCTGAACTGCAGGGAAGGCTATGTATCATATCCATTGTAGTTAGCTTGCGTTGGCCAGTTAATACACAGTTGGGAGCAAAATCATTGTTATAGAACTTATTTTTTAATTCCAAAAGCTCATCTGCCTTCTCTTAACTAGCCAGTTCAAAGAGTCAGCAAAGATCATGTTTTGTACATTGAAGGCTGTATGAACACACAACCATCAGGATCTACCTTAGTTTGCTAGTTGATCTAATATTGAGAAATACCTTTCCCTTTATTTTGAACATAGTTTTCTACCTGGTGTGAGACACTCTTGGCAGTGGGAAATGGAAGAAAATATTTTTGTACAAATGCATTTTGGTTTGGATGATGGTATTTCCCATGCTTGCATGCTGATGTACAAAAAACCTTTACAAAGGAGCTGTGAAGCAGTAGAAATAAAGGGGGATGGATACTGATCTTGTTAAATCTTGACTGGCCAATAGAGGACATATCCTCCCAAATCCTATTTAGGGTTAAAAGGATTGATCTTAGTGCATCTTCTTGGCTGTGTAATTGTGTCCTTACCTACTATGATATTTAATTAAACATTAAAATATAGTTAAATAGATTTTGTGTGGAAGGGTTATTTTGTGCACTTAAATATGTGAATGGTGCCACTTGCAAAATTGAAGGTTCAAATGGTAAACTGTCTGGAACATTTCTTCATGTGTGAAAACAGGCACAGCCAGGCTGTGGTCCTGACTGTGCCTTTGGAAAGCACTGCTATATAAATATAATTATTTAATATCCTAAGAAAATTAATTCCCCTACAATAGAATGTGCTGTATTTATTTTCCCAAATTCACTAACAGAGTTCAAATGAAACATTTTGCTGTAGTCAAAAACTGAAAACACAAAGTAGTGCTCAGTGATGTCAATTTTTCTTTCCTTAACTACAGCTACATGTTGTTAAAGGTGATGTCGTGTTAAACCTTCAGTGCTGATGAACAACCCTTATATACAGAACTAAAACTTCTACTAAAACATTCACTTCAAGGACTCCAGCATACTTAATACACTTCTGTCAAGAACTGGAAACCCAAGAATTGAGTTTGGCCTTACTTGTATCAGTGAAAGCACAGAAACTTCTTCTCCACTATTACTTGTGGGCAAAGAGTTTATACCCAGAATTACTCAGTTCCTGATAAATGCCTGCTGAGCCTAAATGAGTGTAAATTTTTAATTTCATGTTGTGTCATGGACACCTTCTAATATTGTTAAAACATGTACACCAAAACGAAAAAGAATTCTAGTGTATTTCTTTCCCTTTTTTTTTCTCTAAAGAGAGTGTTGGTTTTGTTTATTTGATCTTTAAGCCTTGAAGCTTTAATTTTCTAATCAGAATTGCCTGACTAATTAACCTGCCGTGGCTCCATTGAAGCTATGTCTCTTGTCCCATTGGGCTTATTTAAGCAGACTGTCTTCAGTTCCATTGGGCTTAGAAGTGTGTATCATCCAGCAGCTGAATTTACATGTTCTGAAGAAGTACTATGTATTTTTAGTGCTGTAAGGAAAAGGGATATCTCAGGGAGGTATTCCTCGTGGCTCCAAGTACCAGGCCAAAAAAGTCATTATTGTCTTATTCTGCAATAATCACAAAGCGAGCAAGCTCTATCCTTGCATCTAAACAGCAAGCTAAATTAGGATCATGCATGATATCCTCTGGTGTTCTGCTCCTGTCTCTCTCATTCTTCCTCTTTGAAGCTATTTGCAGTGTGACTTGCAGGTTCATGCACCATACAAGGGTGACACATCAGGACTCTGCTGGCTGAGTTATCACTAAGCACGTGTCCTAAGTGATGAGGTACAAATGCCAGTCTAAAAATGCCCCTCATATTCCTAAACCTCAGGAAAAACATGCTGAGAATTCTCCATATTCACAGGTGATTACATGAAAAGAAACTGAGTGAAAATAAGAGCCTGAGGCACTGAAGAGGTGACATGAGTAATAGACAGAGAAATCAACTTTGCATATTCCTATTTAACATAATTCCCCTGATAAAAGACCCTGCCTCCAGGACAAACTATGTAGCATTACAGTGAGGAGGAGGGATCCTCTGGTCTCAGCAGTTAACCCAGGAATCAGAGAACACATTTTACCTTGCTCCACTCAGTATGTGGCAAAGTCAAGTCCAAGCATTTTTCCACTTCCTCATCCAAGCTTTTTACCTCCAAACATTGGAGACAACAGAAAGTCCTTTTGGACCAAGTTCAGTCTGTCTTTACGATACCTGTCAGAGACAGAGCTCTGCTTGTTGTTATCTCTTCTGAAGTTCAGCTGACAAGGCGTGGCATGTCTGCCGTGACATTTAGGTCCACCTTGGCAAAGGTGGTTTTGGTACAAACAACACCCATTCCTAATAGCACAGAATGACAGGATTCTGCCCTGGCTCTCAAATCTGCTTTAGCTCAGACTGACTTCATCTTCTCCCACCTCATAACTAGATTCTGAATGGCTTTTAAATTAAATTAGAAGATACTTGCGCATTCCAGGTAAAAACCATCATGATTATTTGTATAACTTCTGCAATTAAAACTCATATAAAATGCACTGAGATATACTTACATAAAAGAGGATAATTTTTTGTGCTCCACCAAAACTTTGGTTTCATCTAAGACTAGACTTGGTTATTCTAAATTACCTTCTGAAATGAAAGTTCATTTGTTAAGAGTCATTTTGGCCTTGACAGCATGTGTGGAATTCTTCTCAGTACCTTCACCATCTCTTCTTAAGTTCCTCTCAGAACTAGGTTAAGGTCTTGCCTCCTACTAAAATTTCAGTCCTGTGGTAAAAGTTGAATGTTGATGGATTATTTATTTCAACCTGTG
Organism: Melanocharis versteri; assembly: GCA_013397845.1. Taxonomy (NCBI): domain Eukaryota; kingdom Metazoa; phylum Chordata; class Aves; order Passeriformes; family Melanocharitidae; genus Melanocharis; species Melanocharis versteri. The sequence continues at coordinate 519,658 of VZTG01021098.1, read as the reverse complement.
GCAGCCTACTTCCTCTTTCACCTTTTTAAGGATACAACATCTGTGGTGACTTGCAATGAGCGAGGTGATCCAGGCACTGCTGAAGTCCTGGTGATTATGGCTAGTCTTCCATAAGCATTCTCACATTCTTTCCTTGATAACTGGCATCCTCCAAGTTATTGCCTGGCATAACATCCTAATTTCATCTGAAATAGAAAATTAACCTATGTTTTTTTTCATAAGATATATTTTTCTTAATAGTGGACTTAAACCACATACCTTACACATCAAATGTACTCCTTTTTCATTTGGAGTGGGCAAGAGAAGATCACAAGACTTTGCTGTGTCTCCAGCTAAGAGATTCAGAGGCACAGCTGTAGCTGGTTCCTGGTGTTTCAGCGCGGGGCTGTCAGCTGAAGATGCTTGGTACCCTTCTGCAAGCAAACCACGATGTGTGTGGGATGTTGCATGGAGTTCATTGCACGAATGAACACATACAGATAATCTTACAGAAGGAAAGTCTGCTTAAGAATAAAGTTCTTCAATGTACAGTGTGCCTTTTTTAACCAGCTTCCTAAAATAAGGCCATGGATTATTCTCATAAGAATGCACAAACCAAATCACAAGAACTTCTTAGCAGCAAGGAGACAAAACAAGTGCATAATTTCTGGTACAATCTGTATTATGCCATTTCAACTGTGGTAAAATTCAGTCTCATTTTTTACTGAATGTTAGCCAATGTGAACTAGCTCTAAATAGGCTTAAATCCTTGAATAGATGAGCTGTAGATTTAAACCCTATGTGGACAGTTAGTTTTGTTGAAGATTAAACGCTGGGGTATTTCATCTTCATTTAGTGAAGTTCTAAGTTAAATTAAAACTAAATATATAAAACCTTATTCATGTAAGTTTAAAGCATAGGCATTATAGTTAACAGAAGTTCATGTGGGCAAGGTTTTATGCATTCATAAAAGAGATTGCATTTGATCTGATTATATTGAATTAAAGATAAATTATAGCTGAACCTCTAGGGAGAAGAATAAGGATCATGGAGAGTTTTTTAAGTAGTTTTAATTAATTTTCTAAATATGTTTACTTTGCAGTTCATAGAAAATTGATATTCCTATAGCTTCCCTCAGTGAAACAAGCCTTCTTCAAGCTGTGATAAGTGCTTCTCAACATTAAGTCTGTTGGAAATTTTATACCTTTAATGGTATGCACCAATTCATTTTTTTTCTTGCAATGTATAGCAATCCAGAACTTACCCCTAGGGTAACAACATACAGTCAAGAATTTTAGCTCGCTTCGAGCTCATTTGGAATAGATTCCCTGGGAAGCTTCCATGGAAGATGAAGGAACTTGTGAGTGTTGTCAGTGTTTCAAGGACACTCGCCTGGAAGCACAAAACCAGTTCATGCCTTTAAAGGTAAGGAAAGTAGGTGGAAAAAAAGACTCCCTTGGCTTAAATGTGAACTTCTGAGTCTGCTCAAAACCGAAAGAGAAGTGTACCAGAGATGGAAAACCCATGGAGAACCACGAGGGCATTGCTAGGGTGAGCAGATGAAGTTAGAAAAGCAAAAGCTCAGCTCGAATTGAAATTGAAATTGGCCAGAGAGGTCAAAAAAGACAAGAAGAGGTTATTCAGGTACATAAACAAGCAGAAGGAAATACTGGCCCACTGTTAAGCAGCAGAGGTGAATTAGTCACCCACAATGCTGAAAAGGCAGAGGTTCTCAACACATTCTTCACCTCTGTCTTCACCAGCACTGTTGGGCTGCAGGTCCCAGGATCAAACATCCAGGTTTATACAAACACCGACAGACACCGTTAGTGAAAGAAGAGCTGGTCTGTGAACTATTACAGGAGCCTGACCCCTAGAAATTGATGGGTCCTGATGTTACACACCCAATGGTTTAAAGAGAGCTGGCTGATGTCATTCCAAGGATGCTCTCCATTATCTTGGAGAAATTGTGGAGATCAGGGGACGTCCCAGAAGACTGGAAGAAGGCTAGTGTCACCCCATCTACAAGGAGGGCTTAAAGGAGGATCTAGGAAATTACAGGCCTGTCAGTTTTACCCCTTTCCCTGGGAAAGTTGGGGAATAAATTCTCCTGGGGGCTATCACAAGTCAAATGAAGCACATGATTGGGAAAAGCCAGCAGGGATTCACCAAAGGCAAGTCATGCTTGACAAACCTGATCACCTTCTGACAACACAATGACCTGCTCAGTTGATGTGGGGTGAGCAATGGACTTTGTCTCCCAGGCTTTTGATATATTTTCCCAGAGACTCCTCCTAAAGAAATGGATGCTTTAGGATCTAGATAAGTGGTCCATGCAGTGGATGGGGAACTGTCTACCCAGACACAGCCAGAGGATGGTGGTAAATAGCTCCTTTTCAGACTGGCAGCCTGTCCCAAGTGGGGTCCCCCAGGAATCGATATTGAGCCCACATCTGTTTAATATCTTCATAAGTGACCTGGAGGATGGGATCAAGTGTATCCTGATGAAGTTTGCTGATAATACCAAGCTGAGGGGGAAAGTGGACACTTTGGGAGAGAGAGCCACCCTGCAGGAAGACCCGGATAGGCTGGAAGAGTGAGCTACCAAGAACTTTATGAAGTTCCACAAGGACAAGTCTTTGCACCTGGGAAAATACAATCCAGGACTGCAGCACAGGCTGGGATCTATCCAGCTGGGGAGCAGCTCTGTGGCAAGGGACCTGAGGGTCCTGGTAGACAGCAAGCTCAGTATGAGTGACCAGGGTTCTGCTGCTGCAGTGAAGAAAGCCAAGAAAGGCTGGACCAGGGTCCCTTCCAACCTGGTACTATGTGATACTAGGATCAAACTGAGATCTTACAGCCTAATTATTATTATAGGTAGTAATTATTCAGCCCTAGATAACTGGATGCCATTCACTGTGGATGACTGGTCTGCTTTTCAAAGAACACACCTGAAATTATTCATCCTGATTAGAAATGTGGTTCAATAAACACCTTAAAATAAGCTGTAGCAGAATGAAAAATTTCCAGCCAGAAAAATTATGCATAGGAAGAAAATTTCACACCCAAAATGGCAAAGTATTTCAAATGTTTCTGTTAAAACACTAAAAAAGATCAACACAAAAGTTTAATGATGTAGTCTCAAGCTTGCAGACACAGGAAGCATGCTACCATAAAATGAGGGGAAATAGATTAGCAATCTAGAGACCAGATGGTTAGTATTTACTTGCTGACACAACACCACCAAATGTTCCTAAATTTCTTTTTTAAATTTGTCTTTCACATTACATTATCAGCATAGGAACTGATCTTGCAAACATATACATAAAGATTTCAATATATTTATTTATTTGAGTAGTCCCATTGACTTTAGAACAGGAGACTGTTCACAGAACCAGGCTACAGAGTTGTAAACTATTTGCCTACACCAAATTGGGCAGTCTAAGTCTGGGAAAAAAGAAATAAAATCCTGTATACGTGTTTTTGTTCTGGTTTTGTTTTTTGCAAGAGAGAGCAGTTTATGGAGAATATGATGAAAGACATTCCCCATCCGTAAATATATCTCCTGGTCTGGCGGATAACTGTTAAACTTGGCAGGGCCTGAAATCAACTGAAGTCTTAAAATGCTTCTCCAAGTTGAAGTCAAGGAGTAAAAAAACCAAAACATTTACAAACATTTTTACCCAGCAAATTGTTAATACCAGCATGAGAAAATGCTGCTTAATTATAACAGGATCGTCCTACAAATTACTTAGTCTCTCTCCTCTGTGAAAAGTATCCTTAATTCCAAATGTTTGTTCAGAGCCTTATTTTTCTCTGGTGGGAAAAACTGTCACTCCTTGCTTTACACTGTTGGTAACTTTTTTAAGTTATCTGTAGGGGCTCTCTGTTCAAAATATACAGAATTTCATTAGTGTTAGCTTTTCATACTCAAACTTTTCTCCTTCAACTTTATGCTTTTTCTTTCGTTTTCACTTTCTAAAGTGTTGTGTTCCCTCATCCCTGTCATTACCAGTGGTTTTTTTGGAGGCATTTACATTGCTCCTTTGTCCAACATATTTTTTCTCATCTTTCATCAAAATCTGCTTCTCAATTGCTTGCATGTTTCTCAATGTCTCATTTTCTCATCTGCCTCCTCAGGTTCCTTTTCCTTTATTTTTACATCACTTACAAAGTCACCTGCCTCCAGGCAGTGTATTTCCTCCCCTATTTAATTTTTCCATTTTCACCATCTGCATTTGTGTATGTAATACAAGCACTTCATTTGGTGAAAGTGATATCAAACTGAGTTGACCCTGTTACTGCCCTGAAAATAAGAAATTTGTTTTCCTATGCTACAGTTTCTTTGTTGATCACACTTCTAGAAGCCATGAGGGAGTTCCTTTAATGTCATAGTTAAAATTATAAACTTGGGTAACCCCTCATGTGCTCCCCTTGAATACTCAACTCCCTACTCATACAGACACAGAAGCAGTGTCTCTGTTTTGCAAAACCAGGAATTCTACCAAGAATTTTAATTCTAGGCAGGTCTTTCAAGTTATAATTTATCTGAATATCACAAACATTCAAATATCTGTACTAGCAGCTAACTGTCCCATACAGATGAAAAAGCTGTGACTACCTTAAAAGAAATTCCCACAAAAAACACTCAACCTATTTTTTCAAGTAAATGTTCAGTCTTTACAGAAACAAAAGAAACAGCAGCAAAAAGAAACTGTGGGTAGGTGGGGAATTTTCAACCTGTTGTCAAAAAGCATTAGAAAAATTCTGTCATACATGAAACTTGTAATATTTGTCTACAGTTTTGCTGTGTTCACTCTCTAGGCAAAAACAGAGTAGAACACAGGTAATCTGCATGGACAGGAATAAAGCCTTTTGTTAAAGAGATGATGATTTAAAATTGAACTTCTAAATGTAACTACTAAAAGTGATGTTTTATATAGAAAAACAACCACCAGCAAACATCATTTCCTTTAATGCAGTTATGTATCATCTCATTATCTCCAGTGTCTCATCTAGAATGCTGTGTATCATTCTGGTCACTCACCTTTAAAATGGATGAACTCAAAAGAGCAAAATTAGCAAAATAGTCATCAAAATCCTACCTTATAAAAGAGTATTTTCCATCAAAAGAAGGGTTGCATGAGGCATGACCTCTGGCTCTCAAGAGTAAATGCTACATAAAGCAGCAAAATCAGTGTTGATACAAGAAGAAATTGGTAAAAATTAATCAGGAATAATCCTTGAAGCAATCTTATAAACCGCATTTACCTGTCTGTAATGCAGCTCTTCATGTAATTCTGGGGACAAAACATTTGAAGATACAGGTCCACACATTTACAAAAGGGATTATAGGGCATGGTTCCTTGTAGTAGCAGGCAAGGAATATGATTTTATCCATTCTTGTGTTCCTACAGATCTGGAGCTGTAATAACATGGAAGGAGAGGGGCTACCTACTCTACAGTACAAGGTTCAGCTGTGCTGCCATTGTTATTGCTCATTAATTGGATTTAATTGCTATATGATTCAAGTAGATAGTAACAGTAAATACTATTAATTCCTGTGGAGTCAGGGGAAAGTTTATATCTTGCTGTAAACAAGTTAAAGTGCCAGGAAACACTGAACATGTAGCCTACCTGAATCTGTGACAGATCTACATTTGAAAAGTGTAAAACTATATTTGCACAATCAGAACAAACACTTGGCATTTTTCCAATCATGCAATCACTGTAGTAAAGGTGGGGTGAAGGAAAGCTACTTTGTTTACATTTCAGCACCCACCATTTTCTCAAAGTTCAGTCTTCTAACATTTGCCCTATCCTGGTATCATTAATTAAACTCTGTAGGAATGGGCCCCATTTAGATATTTAATAATTCTTAATCTTCATACCTGGAGGATCTTCTAAGAAATATTTCCACATATTATTAATTTCCTTGGTGAGTATAACCTTTTTCCTGTTCAGAAAGCATAATTAGAGATTAATTTGTTGTGTCAGGGATTTAAAGTATTTTAGCTCACCTTTACATAGGCAACAACACATTAAATTATATAGGAGAATGCAAACACCTTCAAAGACAAAGTTTCAAGAGAGGACGTTATGCAATAACAAGAAAGGAAAATGGCCTGAGTTCCTTGTACTAATTCTATAGTTTCTATACTGGAATCCAACCTTTGCTCTTGCCTATACAGTAAAACAGGCAGAAATATGTTTTTTAAGGAGAACACAGAAGGAAATGGCATATAGGAAATCCTGCCGGCCAATTCTCGAATTTAAGTGCAAGTTTATTTAAATGGCATGTTCCATGGAGGAGCCAAACGCGAGCTGGTGCTCCATCTCAGCTCCCTGGGTACAATCCTCCGTGCCTGCGGCTCCCTCGTGTGGTGCATCCCTGCCCATCTGGGCATCAGCACAGCGGATCCTCGCCCGGCAATCGAGAACTGTGAGCCTCTCACTGTGCTTATCATTCCCAGTACTCTTTGCTGTCCCGAAGCATACTGTCTGCCCAGCAGTAAGGAGTAAGTTTCTTCTTTTTCTTTATTTCATTCGATAGACATTATATATATGTATATACACACAGTACAATACTTTTCTTTTGTGATAGAGAATAAATGGAAGTTTTCATTGCTGGTTGTTTGTTAAGTCAACAGATTCCAGTTAATAACGAAAAAAAAATTAAACATTTAATATCAAAAGCAACTTCAAGTATCTTCTATACATTTTAGTATTCAGTATATAGTAATGTGGTTTGGAGGTTTCTTTTTATATCAAAAAATGTATTTGAATAGACTATTTTTACCCTCATACTTTAGAGTACTATTCATATCAGGCATGGAGTTTAAAATTATGTATCTCGTGGTCCCAACTAGCTCTTCACAAGAACCATAGGTCACTTACACAATCAGGCATATGTTTCAAAACAGAGTTTAATCATCAGCAAAATCAAGGTGCAATAACCATGTTTAGAAATGCACTATTTCATTCTCCTTGAACGGATTAAGCTGCAGTCCTTGATGTGAAACAATATACAACACCACTGTTTGCAAAACAATACCTGACTTAGGCATAAATAGTACTTCAGTTCCCCGAGCTATTTATCCCTTAATCTTTCTGTATAAAAATAATTCAACTTAGGCATATATTGCACTGATTTTATCATACTGGATAGCTCTCGCCCTGCATTATGTTTTCTTTGCTGAACTAGGATTACACTAGGGTTATAATTTCCATGGAAAACCTGGGAATAGGGCAATAGACACACATATGGTGTGTAATAAATGATTATCTATAATAGCAATAGTAATCTAGTAGTAGGCATTCACAAAGGAAACTACACGTTAGACTTGGAGATCATTTTCTCCAGTAGATTCATCATTCTCTCCTGTAACTGTAGGCTTTGAACTTGAATGATGTTCTGCTGATCCAGGATCCTGCGCACTTCTCTACAGGTTTCTTCCATAGCTCTACTCAACTTCTTTTGTTCTTCCAACATGGCTTCCATTAATTTTAGCTTCTTCTTTTGGAAACTGCAGTTCTGCATTTTTCTTTTCTTAACTGGTCTTTCTTCAGCTCTGAAATGTGAATATTTGTTAAAAATTAAACTCAAATTTATTAAAAAAACCCCAAAATTTGGTAGCATATTCTTGGCCAAGCTACAACCTAGCCATATTTTTAAACCCCTGTGTTCTCCAATAAATTCCCTCTCAAGTTCGTGCCAAAACATAAGTATTTAATGTATTATTGCATAGCGATATGGACTGTAAAAAAAAAAAAAAAAAGAAAGAAAGAAAGAAGAAAGAAAAAAAAGAGGTTTTACAGCTCATTGTTTTTAATAAGAAACATTGAGGGGCTGGAGCGTATCCAGAGAAGGACAGTGAACATCCTCATCTGAAATATGCAGAACTGCCATGTGGAATTTGGGGAATATTTTAAGAATTTCCTCTGTGCTTTGTCATGCTGGGTTTCTATTTTGAAAGAGAGATAAACATGGCAATAAAGACAGTGCTCTCAAGGTGTAAAGTTCACATGGCTGTTCTAACTTGGGGTGAGTGCAACACAGTCAAAACCAGCCCACGTGGCATACAAGTGAGAACACACACACACAGATCTGTGTCTCTTAACCTGCAACCCAAGAAGGAATCATGCTAAAATGTGAAAGAGGAAGAAAGGCAAGTAGAAGGCTTATGTATAAGTGTACTACACATCCAAGAAACCTCCAGTTAGAGCTGGATAACTCCTTTCCTAACTTAAAGTGAGAGACCATGTCTTCATTTACACTTTTTGTAGCTCCAGACTGGAGTCCCCAACATCAAAGATATCTGATGATGTGTCTTGAAGTCCCTTGACACTAACAGCAATCTCAGTCGTGTTCTGCCAAATGCAGTATCCTTTCTAGGTGAAATGCAATAATGAGATAGTACAGTTGTGACTAGTATGCCATGTCAACATGCTGCAGATTTTAAGACATCCTTGAATAAGGATAACTTGAACTCTTGAGGAATGTGTTTTTATTAATGTGAAGAAGGGTAGTGGAGGTGAGGTCACTCAGCTGTGGCAGATTTGTATCATAATTTGATTCATGTTCTTATCCTACTTGACAGGCTTTGTGCAGCAGCGACTGTGACATTCAGATCTGTCAGCAGGAGAGATAAACAATCCTTAGCACCTGAAAGGCTTAATGCAAATATAAGAAAAAGACACAAGCCCCTTGACATTTGAGAGTGCAGTGACCTAAAAAAGGTGAGATACTATCTACTCTGGAAGGTATACAATAAACTCAGCTTTGCAGGTTCTACCTAGCATATTTGGGGCATCAAATAAATGTGAATAAAGTAAATACATGCTGCTCTGCTCAAACTGTGGGTCAAGTTTGCTGCTGATCACTGAAATTTTCATAGTCTCACAATCTTGTGCGAATGGGTCTTGGCTAACACTAAATTCTGTTTGTCCCCATTAACTCTAAGGGCCAGAATTACTTCAAATGTGGTTCTCAAAAAGGTCAAGCAAGTGGAAAGCTGTCTAAGGACAACACTGAATCTGTTATTCCAAGGTTCCCATCACTGCAGTCACATTCACAAAGAATGCGTGCTTTCTGGTAGGCAGAGCAGGAAACTTTCTGAAATGGTGCTATTATTTTAGCCAAAGTCACCTTTTGAATTTAAACTTGTCCTCACAGAGGATTTAAATGTTGGAAACTTGATGAATCTCTATACTCTTCCCCATACAGCATTAGAAAGTAGCTCTGGTAAGACCTCCTGCTTGAAACCAGTACGAACTCACTCCACAAGAGGGCTTGTGTGTTGTCAAAGTAAGCACTGGTGAGAATGGTCCTTAGTAAGGAACGAGAGAGAAAATATGAGGCTTGTCAATGGTACTGAGATGCACTGAGTATTGTGTGTCTTTCTTGGTAATAGTAGCCACCATTTGGGTTTTAATTTCAACTGAGACAACAATAACAACAAAAAAATAAAAAACAGAGATGGAGTGATTCAGATTAAAAGATCTAAAATAAGCCTTATTTTTAAAGGAAAAGAATCTCTGAAGTGTTTTCCTACAGTTTGTAAAGGATTTTACCTGTTTTTCAATTAAATCCATCAAAGAACTGTAAAACATGAAACCATACATCCAAGACAGTAAGTGCCTTGCACAGCTCCAGAGAGTAAAGAGCAGCAAATTTTTACGGTGTCAGCAGTATCTGCAGTCTGCTTATAACTAAAATAGTACTCACTGAAGAGTGCTAGCTCAGAATTGTGTTTCAGCACAGAGAAGTGCCCCCAAAAGCAATGACACTAGGATTCTTCAAGGTCTCCCAAGTACTCTCTACATTTGTTTGCAGTAACAAACACAACTGGGTAATTAGCCTTCACTGAGAAGAACTTATTTCAGAAATTTTCAGAAAGCCCTAGTTTTGGTGATGGTCCCAATCTCCTTTTCTCTCCACTGACTGATAGTGAAAGGGTTCTATGGTCACTCACAAGTTCACAGTAAGGAACTGGCACTTACAATCCTCTCGTCTTGCAGAATAGCTGCTGAAAGGGAGCTCTTGAGAAGGGCCCTGTAAAAGAAGGCTCTGAAGAATCTAATTTATGAGCAAAGAACACTCACAACATGAAACAATGTAAAATGTCCAGTGACGCCCAAAGGAGTTATTTTAATACTGAAGTGTTTCCTCAGATACTGAGCCATCTTCCTTGAGAAGTTCTAGGTGTCCTGCACAGCATGGCAGAGAGACCCCTCTCTGTCAATACTTTTTTATAACAAATTCAAGAGGGAAGCAGGGATAGGAACACGGGTTCAGCACCAAGTAACCCAACCAGCATCAATATCCTCAAACAGTTTCAGCTAGGAGCATGTCTAGTTTGCCCATGTACAGGCACAAGAAGAAGCAATGATGATTGCTGTAGCATCAATCAGTTCCTGTTGCCCATTGTCCATGTTGCGTTCCTGTGCAGCCAACACCTCTGTGACAACAAGGGTGCAACACATCCTGACAGCATCCACAAGCTGCTGAAGAAGCACCTCTCTCTTTGCCAAGCCTAGTCTCTGAAGGTAGATTTTGAGAAAAATCTCAGGAAAGAGGGGTCTAGGGAGTTAAGGACCTCAAAAACAATCTGCTGGTACCCTTCCGCTGGGCTTCCAGTGTCTATGGCAGGGAGCCCACAAGAGATTGGCACTGGTATTCCCCTGACCACGTGAGTGAAGTGTGGAAGAGCTCTGGCACTGGGACCATATTCCCAGCAGAACCTCACAAGGCTATTTCCACGCTATGCTCTAAAACAGACACGCAGGGTCCCAAGGAAGCAAACCAAGGGAAAGAAACTGTTCCATCTCATCTAGGAGACTGAGCAGAAATGAGAGTGTTTAATGGACACGAGGGGGAACAAAGCAAAACCTCCAGATATAATCAAGCAACATATTAGGCAAGTCTCAAATGCATTTGCTGTCTGCCTACCTAATATCAATTTAATTCACTATTCAATTAAAAGTTCCTTGATTGATTGCTTACACTTACCCAATACAGCTTGTTTCAGGGACGTGTGTGAATAATTAATAGAGCAGGAGTTGACTACAAAGATTTCCCTGTTTATCAAAGTGTATTATCTCCACAAAACCCTAACAACAATTCCTCATTACTGAGTACTTCATGGCAAACAGGTTTCCAGTACCATCAGTTCTTGGAATTTATGGCTTTCAACATCTAAAAGCTGTTTCTTGCTGGTTTGGGTTTTTTTTAGCTACATACAAAACCGAGCAGACCTCCATAATCCATGTATTTATTTTAAAAAATTAACAATGATCTGGATATAAACAATATTAATATTAGAGATGATACGAAGAGCTTCAGAGCATAAGGACTGAGGATGAGGCAACCTGGATCTTCTGGTAAACTAGGCTCATTCAATCATTCAGATGCATTCAGGAATTAATGAGACTCATCCTTGAAGTAAAGCACAGGAAAGAACCACAAAAATGGCTTGGAGCCTGGGCAAAGCACCTTGCTGGGATAACAAGTCTGCATAATGAGTTAAGATGCACTACATAATGCACATAGCCTAAAGCTCAAACTTCTTTGTAGATGATGCCCATTCAGATTTAAATAACCACAGCATAATTTTAGAAATAGTGAAGGCTTTGCCAAAGATGTTGTTTCCCAAATTAGCATCATCACCAAGTTTTAATGCACTGCTTTTAATCCATATCTTGGCTAATTCATGTTACCAATTCTTACTTTTTTTCTTCCTGTGTAAACCTTCTGTACCAAATTAATTAATATACATTTAAAAATTTTAAAATACCTAAGACAGTGCAATCATGGCACACAGCTACCTTGCCAGAAAGCAAAAAATACTGAAAGGTTCTCCAATATACTGAAAAGAAAGGTAAGTAGAAGTAACATCTGAAAGTTTCACTCACTAAATTCACATTAGAAACAAGGGACTGGTTGAAACAAGGTTTGCTTATCACTAGAAAGAAGGGAAGAGTAAATTCTCCATCTTCTCCATTTTCTGAATTTATCAGGTCTAGACCAGACATTTAGTGAAACGTTTCCCAGAGTCAAACAAATCATAGAAACAAGGAAGTGGAGGACAGCAGAGACAGGGGGCTCCTGAGTGCAGTAGTGCCCTGCTGAGGGAAGGATGTCACAGAACCTTCTCCATAACATTTCTGGGCTCCACATCAGAATAACCAAATTCATATGGTATCTAACAAGAAGTCAGACTAGATGACACAGTAGTTTTATTATGGTCTTTTAATCTATGAAAGTTACTCTTTCACCCCCATTTTCAGTACAATAGAAATGGCAGAACACACGAAGTCTGAACTACCTTCACAGCCTGTGTGATTATGTTCTGTCATGATTTCACTATGAAAACAATGACCATAAATTAATCTACAGGGTAAAAAACCACTATTTTCAATTAGATAAAAAGTCATTTATAGTGGTGTCAGGAATTAGGATTTTAAAAGTTTAAGCTGCAGTACAAGACTCCACCACATTGCATTATATTTTATGACCATAATAGAATAATTCTATTATTGTCAGATGTTTTGTACAGTATAATAGCATTAGAGGGGTGTTAGAACAATACTAAGCAAATAGCAGGCGCCCCTTTAAAGGGATTCCAAATGTTTTCCTCATCTACACATTTGAAACAAAAATTAAAATCAATTTTATCTCACATTAATTGTATTATCACTAACCACCAAAATTAGGGCTTTGTAAGCAAGGTCCCAAACTCAAAGATTTTCAAACAGAATGCAAAGAAAACCAGTTTCAACTATTTTTAGTTTGACAATATGTATGTACTGATTGAAGTATAAAACTTGACATTTTTCGCTATCATGAAAGCTAAACATTCAATTGAATTTTTTTTTAAGTTATAATTTATATAGCCAAGTAGCCTCCTGCTATGTTCAAAGATACTTTAGAAAACACAAAGCTGACATTCTAAAGCTGTGTTGGACAGTTTAAAGGAATAACAGGAAAGTTTTCAGAAGTTTAAAAGTTACTTAGAAAGAAATACTGTTTGAAAGATTTTTCCCTATCAATTGATGCCATAATATTAGGATTTTTATTATTGAAGAAAAAAATCCTGTAGTGTAAGTTGTAAAATATACAGCTGCAAAACACATCTGTATTTTACATATAGAGATGTGTGTGTATTTTTCAAAATGTGTTTCAAAGTGATTGTTTTGCATAGCCATAAAGGAGAAAAGTAGGGAAACTGAGGACCTAAACATTCTTTGAATTCCCAGAATTGTCTTTAGTTCCTTTTTTGAATCTGTTGGATCAACTGTCTACTGTTTAGAGGCAAGGGCATTGATAAAATAGCCAAGATGGACCCAAATTTTTTATGCTAATTCTTTTCTCTCTCGTTGGCTATTTCAAAGTGTTTTTCAAATACAGGATGATACACTAATGGCTTAAGCTGAAAATTGCTTCCTCAGTTCATAATTTTCCATTAGTAACTCTAAAAGAATTAACTTCCTTGTCTAACCATGGCAGCTCTAAGTGATTTTAACCCCTGCGGTATCATTAGCAGGCACTGCATTTTCTTCTGGCCAAGAAAGGGTTCCCTACTCTGCTCTCATTCATCAGCCTAAATTAAACAGGTCAAACCCAGACAAGCTTTTCAAACCCCCTATGACTATTGGAATAACACTTTTTCTCTTTTCAGACACATGCCCCATTATCACAAGTGCTTTCTAATTTTTAATCCAATCACGATGCTCACCTGTAAAATTATACTGATCTCTCATGTGGTACCTACTGCTCAACTTCTCCATTTTTTAAAAACAAGGGAACTGTATTTTAACTTGTGACTGTGTACCTGTCTTGCTGTTAAATTATATGCACAATATTCTATTGCACAAAATGCTTTCATAGTGGAGACTGTGAGATCATGGCTGCATTCCTAAGTTATGGAGGTCCTACCACCCTGAGAGCTGCCCTGCCCTTCCCTCCAGCTCCCAGACCCTCCTGAGCCATCCAGTACAGCCACTCCTAGCAGGCAACAGCAGCATTGCAAGGGCTGAGTGGCATTACCTGCCCCAGACTTACAGCCAGCTGAAAGCCAGCCTGTGCCACTAGAGGCTAGATATAAATGAGCTGCAGTTTCTAAATTTAGCCAAGTAAAGTTAAAATACTTTTTACTAGAACAGGTTAGGTTATTTCCTTGGACAAAGTTAAAAAAAATAAACCCGTGAACCTGAAGCTGGCTAAAATGCATCATAGCCTAAATTTTCCAGAGCTTATCACTATAGAGATAATTTGGTTTGAGTGAATTAAGTCCACTTTAGCTGTAAATGAAAGCATCTGCATGAGAGTGGGAGTTACCTGCAAACTGCAGGCACAACAGACGTGGGTTTGGGGTTGATTAACTTGACTTCTGTGAGGGCTGTCTATGTTCTGTAGTGAAACCTGGTGTGGTGACAAAATCTGTTATCCTGGAGTTGTCCCTAAGCTGAAAAAACTTAACATCCAGCATTTTTAAAAAGCCTGATGTTATCAAGTAGTCAAGTGAATAAACTCCGCAACGTTTGTGGAAATGAGACCTTCTAATTAAATATTAAATAATGTTATTGTAAATCCAATTGGGAATAAAGTTATTGCATCTGAAATGTGATTGTGGAGTTTGCAAAACCTAAAGTCAAGTGAGTTTGTGTATCAGGAATATCAACTACTTACAATGAACTAGTATGAAAAACAATTGTTGCTTGTGAACAAAAAGGTTGCTATAGTTCAAAAGTCACACACCCTAATAAATATTCATTGCCAAAAAAAAGAAAAAGTTTTAAGAAATAATCATCTATTCAAGGACTATTTGCTTGAATGATTGAATGAATTTACCCTAGTTTTATTCGTCCAAGAGTGGGTCTGGAAACAATAATTCAGACTTGTTCAGTTGGTTCTTCTTCCAGCTCAACATCTTTACAGTTGCATGACTGACAGGTAATTTTACTGTTACAGTTAAAGCCTCACAGACTCATGATAAGGATCTCTAGGATCAACATTTTTCCTGCCAGAAAACTGTAATCAACTCTTATTTCACACCACTCTGGATGAAAAATGAGACCAGTAAAGTCTAAAATTTGTATCAAGAGTACAACCCTGCCTTTTGTTAAAATGCTGCCTTCCAGGAAACTCTAATCATAACTAAAAAAAAAAAGGAATTATATGTTTGCATCTCAAACTAGCATTTACTTCTAAAAAATTACATTCTCAATTGTATTTAAAATATTGCAATGTACTTTCAAACTGCATGAGCAGCTTTTCAGTGTCCACAGAAATATTTATTTTGCATCTTTTCACCATTTTAATAATAACTGAAGCCAGAGACATTTCATACTCATATCAAAAGCAAAACTAGAGCAAGCCAAAAATCATTTAAGCAGTATGTTATATCTCTGATTGCACCGCGGGACTCTCTTGAACATGCCTGTACTCCTTTTATGAACACTCTCCCTGATGTGAGCCGTGACATGCATGCTGAGTTTTGGCAATAATATACAACTTTTTGCCCAGTTCTCCTACTCCCTTCCAGTCTTTCATAAAGGAATAAAGAAAATGCCCTAATTCAGCAAAGTGGCTGAGATTGGGGAACAGATCTCATTTGTGATTTACAGAAAAAATACAAGAGCTGTTAGAGAAAAATGTGTGAGGGTGTTCCCTTTACATAGCAAATCTGGCTCATTCTGCAAAATACTAGAAAGAGGGGGAAATAGATGCTACCTCAGCTTGTAAGAAAGTAAGCTTGATGAGCTCTCTGAATGTTCATCTTCAAAGCATTCTTCCCTTCCTTCATATGTAAACTGGTTATATGGCAAATACAGAGGTGTGGACTTAGCTGATGGAGACTGCGAGGCCTCTGTCTGTGATGTAGAAGGACCTGGTTGCTGATTTTCATGCATTTTCACATCGCTGTGGTCTGTCACTTTGGATAAGATCCTATCAATGGTTTTGTAGTAAGGCCAGTCAGGTGCCACAGTTTCACTGTCAGTCATGCATTTTAATTTCCTGTAAGAAAAGGCACAGAACATTAAAGCTTGTTTTCCTATAAAAAGTACTTTTTATACAGATCTGTCTCAAAACATTTGTTCTGGTCACATTTAGGAGTCAAACTGAAAGCTTTTAATGAGAATAAAATTAGACACTTCTCTTCTTTAACTTCCAGTCAAACCTTTCAGGTTCTATTCCTGGGTTTGACCTGTGATAAAAAGTTGCATGTAAACCCCAAATGAAATTCAATACAAATAAGGAACATTACAACTTCTAATGGAAACAGGACTGTGTTGGTGGTTGAATAATTTTCTTCCCTTTACAGAATACCCAACTAACCAATATGACAGCAGCCCCTGACAACTGGAGTAGGCAACACACCACAGCCTTTACTAAACTGTGGGCAGCCCTGTCCTTCCATGCTTTGAAGAATGAATATTTATTTTCTATAATGAATACAAGTGGCTATAAATATAATGCATATCCTTTTTCTAGTACTGTCTAAAAGCCTCAATTGCCTTGGTAAACATCCTTGTAACAACCATGAGATACAGATGTCCGTTCATTTGTGACGGAATAAAGCTCAGGGTAGGAAAAAGTACAGAATCTCATTAATTTACAAAAAACCAAAACAAACCAAAACAAAAAAAACCCCTAACAACCAAACCAAACAAAAAAAGCCCCAACCAACCAACAACCAAAAAAAACCAAAAAACAACTAAAACAGTTAATAATGCATTAGAAACAGCATGCACAAAAATATTACATTACAGTGGACTATCAACCATGACCTTGTCTTTCACGTGTATCTTATTATGAGATTTATTATTCAGTCCTCGGACAAGTTCACTGCTATCCCAGTAGTTACCCAGTGTTATTTTATTTTCTTTTACTGAGAAATATAAAGCTGAGGTATATAGATGTAGTATACATCTCAGAGAAATTCCAGAGCCCAACTAGAGTCCCAAACTTTCTTTTCATTTGCCTCTCCCAGTTCGGATCTTGTTACTCTAAATCAAAATGCAGGAAGGGAACAACAGGAAAGGCAAGACCAATGACAAATGTTCCATTTTCATAAACCAGATTTCATTCAAATCAACAAAAAGCTGAACCAAATCTGATTCTCACAGCTAGAGGTTTGCATTTGCAGAAAAAAAAAAAGGATAGAAACTATTTCTGGACACCTGGCCCACCCTTTTTTTCTTGAAGCCTTTCAGGTTTTTCCTTCTCAGAATCCATCCTGCCCACACCAGTCCTGCAAGGGATAGAATTAAACAACATGAAAAAAATGGTGCCAAACTTAAAAGTGAGAACTTGAAGTTCTTCCTTTTAAACTGCTCTCAGCCTAGAGTAAGGGGAAATCCACTAGCGAGAAAAGAAGGCAGTAAGATTTGCTTAGATTTTAAAGCCACTTAAGGATTCTTTTTTTCTTGTCCTTGCAAGGTCTGATGAGCTTTTCCAGCTATTTAGAAATGCACATCATAGTCCTGCAAAGCAAAGCCTCACAGCCATCCATACTTTTATGCCCTCTATGCATTCAAAATTTTAATTTCATACATATTTCACAACCTACTGCTGTGATTTCATAGTCAGATAATATCGAGCACAGCCTTACAAATATACGCATATCCATCCAGCACAGACAGAAAATAGCTAAATACAGGCCTGACAACAACCATCAATTAATATTGATTCTTTTTAGTTCAATTGTTGAGGCTATTTGCATGACAAACATATCAATTATGCCACTATAAGCTAGTAGCCAAGCCTACATGCCACATTCGTTTGCCTGTGTTGAAACCCCCAGTGTGTTCAAGCCATGGGGTTTAAAACTGCATTGCAGTGCATATACTGTGGTCAGTCATCCCCATGGGGGAGATGGCAAAAGCCAGGGGGGACCACATCTCAGCTGGGCCACTGCCAAGTCCAGCAGCTGCAGTAAGACTTCATGGGATGTGGTTGGAGCCTTCAGGACTGCAAAACATTGTGTCAAAAAGGGCAGGACAAGCTTAGAGCTGACACTCTGCTGACCCTGCTCTGGGGACAGGCCTGGATTCAGCCTTATGTCAGCCGGGAGTCCCCAAGTCCCCATCAGCAGAGCTGCTGCCCAGCCAGGCTGTCCAGTGCAGGGCTTTCGGCCATCCCGGGGGAGGACTTAGCATTTGTCCTTGTTGAATTTGATGGGGTCCCTGTCAGCCCATCTCTCAAGCCTGTCTAGGTCCCTCTGAGTGGCAGTCCTGCCCTCGCAGGTGCAGACTGCTGGCCCCCAGTTTGGCATCATCTGCAAAATAGCGAACATGCACTCCACCTTCTCCTTTGGATGGTTGGTATTAAACAGAGCACGTCCCAGTACAAAACCCCTGCAGTCCTCCACTGGGAATGAGCCTCTCTGCAGAATACAAGCCATTAACAACTACTCTGTGCCCAGAGATCCAGACAGTTTTCTACCCAGCTGGCAGTCCTTCCATCTGGAGTATAACATCCCAGATTGGACCCAAGGATGTTCTTGGAGACTGTGTCAGAAAGGTTTGTGCTGCTCAGCTAGACAATACTTTGCTCTACCCTCATCCACAGATCCAGTCTTTTAAAAACAGAAAGCAAGCAGGTCAGTCAGATGTGATTGAGTGCTGGTAAATCCATTCTGGCTATTCCCAGTCACCACCTTCTCCTTTACGTGACTGGAAATGGCTTCCAAAACGTCTTGCTCAATGATCTATTAAGGAGTTGAAGAGATGAACTTTTAATTCCTGTTCCCGCCTTTTCTGAAGATGCAACAGCCTTTCTTAAGTCCCCAGGGACCTCCCTCAATCTTCACAAACTTTCAGAGATGATTCCTGACTCAGCCCTTTCCTAGTGCTCCTATTTCTGATAACTCTGTTGCAGGCACACACTACTGAGACATCTGAGCAGTGAAGGCTGAAATAAAGATACCAAGTATCCTCAGCCTCATTACTTGCACCTCCTTTCATTAAATCACCCACACCGTGGTGATTTTTGGGGCAGCCCAGGTATAAATAAAGGCTGGAGGATGAAAAGATTGAGAGCAGTGTTACAGGGAAGGAGCTGGGGGTGCTGGTGGATGAGAGGCCGGATATGAGCTGGCAATGTGCTTGTAGCCCTCAATGCCAACCAGTATCCAGGGCTGCAGCAAAAGCAGCATGGCCAGCAGGTTGAGGGAGGGGATTCTGCCTCTCTGCTCTCCTGAGACCCGACCTGGAGGGCTACAAAAATACTTAGTGGCGGGAGCAGCTCTGCCATGGCAACAGGCTGAGAGCTGGGGTTCTTCAGCCTGGAGAAGGGAAGGCTCCAGAAGACGTTATTGTACATTCAGACTAGATATAAGGAAGACATTTTTAATAAGGGTGGTGAGCCGCTGAAACAGGTTGCCCCGGGAAGCTGTGGATGCTCCATCCCTGGCAGTGTTCGAGGCCAGTTTGGATGGGACTCTGAGCAACCTGGTTTAGTGAAGGTGTCCCTGCCCACGGGAGGGGGTTGGATTGAGATGGTCTTTACAGGTCCCTTCCAACCCGAACCATTCTGTGATTCAATGGAAAGTTTTCAGGAGCAGATATTTTGCCTGAGTACATCGGTACCTTGTTGTTGTTGTTTGAGCTCAGCTCTGTACCAAGACCCCCTTTTTTTACAGAACTGTGACAATCTTGAAGGAAGAGCTGTTGTTTATTGTCTGCTCACAGAGCTGCAGAGTTGCAGTTATATAAACCCAGGTATTTCTCTGGCTCTCTGTGCATTGAATGGATACTAATTCTTCTACTTCTGACTGCTTAGCATAGCTCTGAGCTCAATAAAAGTGATCACTACCAGGAGGTAGAAAAGAGAACTGTGTTAGCTTAAAAGCAGCACCAGCAGCAATCATCGACCTGTATGGAGTCTGGCTCAAACACACAGAAAAAAGGATGAAACAGAGGAAGAGATGAGAAGATAAGGGGAAAGGGAGTGTCAGTCCTTTGGAAGACAAGTAGAAATGCTGCAGGTGGAGGTAAATAGGGAGAACATTCACTGCAATAGTGGTGATGGTTTAGCTTTCTGGTAAAAACAAACCAAATAGCTACCTTCGCAATACTAATATCAGGTTCCAGGATTTACTGACTTTTAAATATTTTTTCTGCAACTGCCAGAAGTCCAGAAAACCTAGTGAGACAGCTAAGAGCTTTTGCCCGCATTGAGGTAATTGTAACCGCAGAAAAACTGGAGTCTAAAGCAGGGATTAATTTACTGCCCTCTGTCATTAGTGTAACTCATCACAGCAATCTTTGTTGCTTCCAAGAAATAGAGTTTGGGTTTTATTTGTTTTAATGAAACATCAGGATTTTAAAAGAAACAGGACAATATGAAGGCTGGAATGCAACAGTCCAGAAATGAGAGAGCAAGATGAGCCAAACATTAACACTCTGAAATTGGGCACACCACCGCCTGAGTGAGCAAGCCAGGCAGGAAAAATGAGGTAAGAAACAGAGGTAAGCGAGAAAGTCAGCAGAGCTTGCAAAATAAATTCAGACTGAGTTTATCTAGACCTGTTGCTGTTTCATGAGGCTCTATTAAAATCCAGCTGAGAGCAGAGGCAACTGAGAACTCTCTCCAAAAACCCAGGGATTAAAGTCAGATTTCCAGTGGACAAATACCCAAAGCATGCCAGCTGAGTTAATTTGAAAGGTGATTGCTTGTCTTATTCCAGAGAAATGAATAAATTAATGGACTTTGAGATCCCACTGCCAAAATGCACCACTGAATAGACTGAGACAACTGTTGAGTTATTTGTGCTGCCATTGACCTTTTTTCAGACTTTATTCTCTGTACCTATTAATCCACCTTCTAAAATAAAATTATCACAATATTATGTTCTAAAGTTTTTAAATCATCATTATTTAGTCAGCAAAAAGCAAGCAATCTATAACTTGCTTCATCTTTTTAGACTTTGCTCAAAGCAGTATTGCTTTTTTATTATTATTGCAGCATTTGATATTACTACTTGCCTTAAGGAATGGATACAAGATCCATCTCCTGGGGTTTCTAGGAAAAGCTTTCAAAATAAATAATAAATAGCAACTGTTTATGAACCAATCAATGGTGAGGAAAAGAAAGATGATGAAAGTACAATACTAAGTTGTGCATCTGCTATAAATTATTGAAATTAAAGAGAAAGAGAGTAAAATATTCAAATTCAACTTTTTGCAGTAATTTGGCTGCACTTATATTTTATCTATCATTTGCTGTAACACAGGTCAAATATTCCAGTTGCATAATGTCATAGAGTATAGCAACGGACTACACAAGCAAAAATGTTTAATTGCTATCATGTACACATGAAAATAAAAAATTAGACTACTCTTTCATTCAAATCATGAGACTGATTCAAATTTACCAATCATTAACATTAATTGACTGCGATTCAAATCAAAGAGCAACAGCTGCATCCTGTTTTCTAGGCTTTGGGGAGGGTGATGTTTTTGAAAATAATAAATTTGCATTCACACAGTTCTTATTTTTAAACATCAGAAGGAGTCAGTCAAAACTGTGGACCACTGTGCAAGCTGTACAAATCCTGCTTCCTTTTTGTGAGGCAGTGTGTATTGTGTCAGTGGTAATATTAGAACAGCAGTTACAGAGCCCTGTTCCACAGTGAGATCAGCACATTAGCAGTGACAGGACAGTGCTTTCTTTTAGAAGCAGTAATTACAGGTTCACATGAGCTGATAGCCCCGAGTAGGCTGCACAGCACAAAGAACTGGGCACATACTCTAAGGGATGCTAAACCTCCAGAGCTGGCACGCTAATCTCGGGAAAACTTTTGATGACCAGCACATCTGAAAGCTTAACTTTGAATTCCAGGAAGCTTGACTCAGCCCTTCCTTCTTCCAAGATGGATAAATGGGGGGTCAACACACAAGTATCTTTGAAATGGAACATTAAAAACCTGGCGGCTGATCTATCCACAGCAGATATTTCAGATTTTACAGCAATGCCTAAAATCAGAACTTTACTCAAATAAACCTGCAGAAAGAATTTTCCTTCCACCTTTGGTGCTGTGCAGAATTTTCCACTCAGTCAATTTCCACGGTGTACAAAATGGTCCCTTAATATACTGAGACTCCAGTAAGAATTACTTCAGGTCACGGTATATTTTTCCCTGATTAGTTTCCTCCAAATGCACTTGGACTACAGTAATGCAGAAGAATACAGGAACCACTGCCAGATCAGTCCATCGTCTCACTCTTCTGACAAAGGTCAGAATACTTCGAAGGTCAGTGCTGAATACTTCAAGAATGGTTTTGACAGACAGCTTTTGAGGGCACATTTACCCATAAAAACACATAATTATTTTTCCATCAACAGTCAGTAATATCCTGAAACCCATTGTCTTTCATAACTCTATCTAACTGGAAGACAAACAACATCTGTTTTTTTATTTAATAAATCTAATCTTTAGTAAAAATAATAATAATACTAAAACAACCTGTTGCTCTCTTGGTGTCAATGATTTTCAGTGGCAATGAGTTCCACATGCTTATTATGCAGTGCAAGACAGATTTATATGACTTTAACTAGTTTTACTTTCTGGCCTTGCAATTCTTATAATAACTTCTTGTACTATGGCAAAAAAATATCTGCTTTACATTCTGAAAAATAGTGCATATTTTTATGCACCTCTAAAACTCCTTTAGCATTCACAAACTTTTCCACTTCTCTTAATAAAGCTTTCCACATCTCAGCCTAACTGTTCTTTAAACATCTTCTCATTCTCCTGTCACCTTGCTGAAATATAGGGCAGGCAGAAATAAATACAAGAATTCAAGGAGGAAATAATGAGGTAAAATAAATTTCTGTATGGCATTTTAACACCTGAATAATGTTTTCACCTCAGATGTGGAGGAATGGGATATGATCACCCAAAAATTGCTTTTGTGAGAGATGCTCATGCACACTGAGCTACACCTGAAGTAACTTTACCTGGCAGCACAAGATCCCACGTGGGATCCAAACACACCCAGAACCAGGGTGAGTACCAGGGGTGGGAGCCCCTTCTGAGCCCCCTGCCACTGCACACACCCATGTAGGTTCCATTTGCTGCAGCAACTGCAATAATTATTGGCCAAGAAACACTCCTTCCTTACTTATGCATATGTTTGTCTGACTTGGACACCTTCTACTCATAATGAATGGTTTGCACTAAGCAGAATAAAGAAAACAATATTTACTGAACATCCTCTTAGAATGCCATGGGATCCTCGAACTGGAGAGAACCATTATAAACATGTTCACTGCTTCCTATTTCAGATCATCAGTATCTGTTTCAACAGATGTCCCAGGATAAGATATGCCAGTGACAGCACTTTTAAAACTGAACTTGGTTAAAAAGACTAGTAGAAATATTCAATTACTGTTTTTTCCTTTTATGGAAAAAATATACATATATGTATTCATCCATATACGTATGTGTGGTAATTTGTAGGACAGGGGTTTTATGTTCCTTTATGAAATTGTAGCACATAGCTAAATAATAAACTGCATTAAAATATTTAATCAGATCATATTTCTGACTGTTAAAGGAAGAATAGAGGCCACTCCACCTCTGCAGCACTGTTAAGAGCTACCTAAAGAAGTATAGGATCTTGAAGTGGGAGAAGAAATCAGCACTCAGGTGCAGAACACCCCCCCTCACTCCTGCTACTGGTGCTACGTTCTCCCATGTCACGCTCACTAACCCAATGTAATCATTCAAAGTATTATCTCAAAATAGAGCATTACCCTACTCTCAGGATCTTCTTTTCCAGTTTGTGCCACAGTGCAGCGGTGATGCTCAGAAATACAGTGATGTAAACCATCTCCCTCAAGTGTCCTGCAGGCAGCCAAACATGGATTAAAACTAGGCTGCCTCACAGCAAAGCCAGCAGTCGGTGGCCACTCACATCATTTACAGTTTCACCACAACCTTCTGTATCTTCACCACCAAAAAGTACCCAGAAACTAGAAATTGTAAGTAACAGCTGTCCCTGTTCTCCATATCACCTCACCTTGACAGCAAAGCACACAGGCATGTGAACAAACAATATGAAGATGCACTTTGTATTCCAGAGCACAAAATGAAACAGCTCTGTGACAGCACAAGGCAGTTTTTAACTCTCCTAAATTAGCATCTCTATCAATAAGCAGGGAGCTGCAATGCACTGCAAAATAGAAAAGCAGATTG
Source organism: Melanocharis versteri (assembly GCA_013397845.1). Taxonomy (NCBI): domain Eukaryota; kingdom Metazoa; phylum Chordata; class Aves; order Passeriformes; family Melanocharitidae; genus Melanocharis; species Melanocharis versteri. Next base: position 495,473 of record VZTG01021098.1, on the reverse strand, counting down.
ACAACATGCAACAGAAGCAATCTTAGAAGTTCACAGAAATAGACGGATATTTCTTAAAAGTGTGGTTTCTCACACACACAGAGTGCATGTATGCAAGTGATTTTATTTCTTCCCTTCCCCCTGTGCAACTTTAAAGTAAAAACATTAATTAGAAAAAAAAAAAAAAATACTCTCTGATTGACGACAACACTGTAAATTTAGAACAAAGGCTGACAGAAATAACCTATTCCACTTGGCAATTACGGCACTTAACTATCGTGCAGTGTTGCTGCTACAGACACCTGTAAAATCTCAGTGCCGTGAGATGCAATTCCCAGCAGGGAGGACTGCAGATTTAGCAGACTAAGCAAAAGCCTGGTAGCCAGCAACTCCCGACTCCTAAATCTGCATCCGAGTGTGAATTGCTGGGTGATGCTGGACAAAAATTTATCTTACTTCCAGCTTTCTCATCTACAGTCTGGGTGAAGAAAACTGTAGGAATTACAGGAGGGTTGGTAAAACATTTTGGAGACGTTAGCATTTGCTATGAAACATCAGGTTTAATATTATGGCAAATGATGTTAGACATTATGCTTGTGGATCGTAGAAATGTAGAAGGACATTCAAAGTTAAGGGGTTTACAGGATTTTCCCTAGTTTCCTATTTCATGAGCAGTCTCTGCATCAAATACAGTAAGGGTGCCTTACAGAAAAGCGAGCAGTTTTAACATGGTTGCCTGCTGTAATAACCTTTTTTATTATTAATATGAGCTTTGAGGAGAGATTAAATAAAAGAGTCACATATTTGATTTTCTTGCATTACAAGCACATAGCTCAAATCACCACTCAGGATTTCCAGTATGAGGCAGTTTGTGCTTCACAGAGAAAAAAAAAAAAAAAAAAAAAAAAAAAAGAAAGAAAAAAAAGAAAAAAAATATATGGAAATATTTCTGTTAAGTTCTAATTATTTTTCTTCCTGCAAACAACAAATGCACAAATGCCTCACATTTTCTGAAGCCAACTTCCCCTCCTGACTGCTTGCCTGTTCTTTATCATCCCCTCGTAGACACCTCCGCCCTCCCCCCGACTCCTTTGGAGCAGTATTGACGGTGCACATTGATTCTCTCTGCAGATATAATAGTTCTTTCACTGCTGCTGCTTATAATTATAGCAATGTGTGTCACTCAGTAATAAGACATTCAATTATTCTTGGCCCCGTGAAGTGTAACCCTTCAACTCACGAGACCAAAATCTAGGAGCATCAGCCCCCCCAAACATTATTCTGTTCTAGTTTTCTTTTTTTTTTTTTTAACTTTGCCTAGCAATTCCGATCCTCAGTGGCCACTTGAAACTGCAGGAGTTTCACTGCAAGGAACTGGCTGCCAAGCTAACACAATCAGTCCCCTCAGCAAAGAGAAAAAAAAAACAAATCTCTTTTCCCCATTAAATACATTTCCATCCCTCTGCATCATAACAACACCAGCTAATTTTAAAGAAACAAAGTTGTCCCAGAGTTTGACATGAAATGGAGGGGAAAAATTAACAATGACGTAACAGCACTGGCAAGAGAGAATTTTAAAAGCGATATGAACAATCTTTAATCTTTTATCGACAGATTTCCTCTAGGAGACTTCTTTCTGAAAGGCAAAAATCACTGCGCCGTCTCTGCTAAAATCTCTTAAAATAAAAAGAATTAACTGAAGCTTACCTGTACTGGAATGTCATATTTGTAATTTTTATCTTTATTTCCTCTCCGTGGCGAATTTCTCCAGTCATTTCAAAGAGTTTGTTAGCCATTTTCTCATAAACTTTGGCATTCCTTTTAGTTTGTTTCAGCTCATCAAAAAATTCTTCCCAAACCAGCATTAAACCTCTCATTTCTGCATCAGTCCAGTTTCTGGCCCTCCTGTGTTTCTCAGTCTGAGAAGAGACAATGTAACTGGGAATTTCTGCTGCAGCCATTGCTGACTGACCTAAAAGGGTTTTAAAAGAGGACACTTAATATAGATTGAGTTTTTAGTTTAGGTTTTTTGTAGTGCAAGACATGCATATGTGGATAAAGAATTTGAATGACAACAGAACATATGAAACCTTTTTGCAACAGCTTGAAGCTTGAGTGCACAAAATGGGGCCTACATCTGACAGGCAGGAATTTAGTTAAAAGCTTTTAAACAGAGAAACGTCATTTTGATGTCACGTTTCCATAGCAACAGAGCAACTGCATAAGCTACAACAACAAAAACCTTTTAACTGAAAGCCAAAGAATCAGGACAAAGTTGACAGGCCATCAATATTAAAGCTTTTAAACACTTTAGGTTTAACAAAAAAAAAGATCTATGCAGCCTTTGAGAAGCTACTTTTAAGTTTCTACTTCTTTTTTAGCTTTCCCTTACCTTTTAGGCAGACAATCTGCTAGCAGGGGGTCATGGTCGCCTGAACGAGCTTTTAAGTTGTGCCTTGACAGACTCTCTAGGAGGTTGCAAGGACTGAGGCCATGTACACAAAAAAAAAAAAAAGCTTTTTTTTGCAAAGATATTCTGCAAAAAGAATCAGCCAGCTTTATGAAAACTATACATCTCTAAGCTAATAAATGTTTAAGCAGGCAGGCTCATTAAAAAGGAGCCTGCATCTGGGCTTTAGAACATGCAAAAAATAGTATTTAAGTGTTTATATAGAGAGAAATGTATACAAAATTTCAATATAAAGACACTTTTTTTTTCCCCGAGATGTTTTGCTGCTGATAAGCACACACTGCAGTCCTGTCAGTATGAATTTGCCTTTGTAGGTATGTATTACTGTATGTGTATTTTGTATTCCTAGTAATTTAGATGCTATTTATGCAGCCTGTGTTCTGCCTTAGGACTGCAGCAGAAGCATTTCACCTGCTTTATGGGCAACCTAAAAGGATTATTCAATGAGTTAAAAAAAGGCTGCAAGATGCTTAGAACTGTGAATAAATTGCTTTGCAGTAAAACAAGCATTTTGAGCTGGTTTTTATATAGGGCTAAATTGTGCCAGCAGTTATATGAGAGAAGCAGGGCTTATTCATTGTATTAAATACTGCAATACAAGCAGTGGGCCAAATCCTGCCCCACTTACACTCCTGCAATCTGACAATAATCGTCCACAAAAGAGTGAGATGCAGGAACTGCATTAATTCCAGCAGTACGACCAGCTAAAGGGAAAGATGTTCATTTTCTACAGTCCCAATAGAGTCGTGTTATGTAAAATATAAATAAATAATCCACGGACCTTTCTTATTATTATTTTTCTGTTTCAGCATATAACAGCAATAACGACCTCACTGCAGGGCATTTCCTGAAGATTAATGGCAGGCAGGGGTTAATGGCCTGAGGCTCACCCAGTCAGTCGTTAATCCCCAGGAAATGTTCTGTGCCTCAATCCTTAATGCTTAAGTATCCTATAAATTGTAAGTCTTCTCATAACCACATCCTTGATCTTAACAATAGTTTAAAAATGCACGGCTTGGTTTGCATCCTGGAGATGGCAAAGAGAGCACATAATGTTCCTAAAAGGTACACTAGTGACATTTGTGGTACCATTGCCTTCTTTCTATTTTATTTATTCTACTGCGTATTACAAAAGGCACAACAGCATACCACAGAACAAGGTGGGGGTGTGGGGGGGGTAGAATTACATATACTGTACAGAGGAACTTCCACTGATCCAACCCTGAAGATGTCTCTGTCAGAAATATACCTGCTGAGTCACTGCCTTCCTAAGGGAAAAAAAAGGAGAGAAATAAAGAAAAAATCCCCTAGCTTCCAAATAACTGCTTTTAACTACTAATATGACAGCCTAGCAACTATTACCTTTAAAAATGTGTAAATAGCAGCATATGTTGTGATGATGATCTTGCATGGTTTGTCTCTTGGGTGGCCAGCTGGGAGACGTCACATGATCAGGGGACAGATGGTGGTCAAAAGAGGATCAGCTGATGACACATTCATTTTATTAATTTATTGTTTTGTTTTGAAATTCCCATAACATAACCTTGGGCTTCAGGCAGCTCTGTTAATAAAACCGTACCAACCTCGGCTGCCTGTGGTTGCAGCCAGTGGCTGGGGATCACCAGGACAGGTTTAAGGAAGAAATGTAGAGTCCAAGAGGAAAATACCATCGCTCTGGGTCTCACTTGGAACTAACACACACTACTGCAAAGCCAGGCTTGCTTTTCAACCTTTAATCATCCATTAGAGGTTTGTTTTTCTCCCCCAGACTTTAAACCACCTATGTTGTGAAAATGCCGATTAACACCACTGAAACCCATAGCATGATACACACAACTTGTCCAAACCCAAAGATACGTGTGGTCTCTGCTTTAAGGATATTTTTAATCCAGTTTCAAGTACAACAAGCAGGACAGGGTGGGTGAAAACCTTTTCAGCTGCACCAAGCTTTTTCTGTCATAGTCCACAACCATTCCTTCCCCTCTCCATCCACATGTGCCTGGCATATGTGTGGCTGCTCCTTGTGCTCCGCACTGGCCCCCAGACCCCGGGATCCTGCAGAAGAGGGGGGGTTGTTTCCCTGTGAAATTCACATCTCAACTTTTCTATATGCTGTTTCCTATTAGTGTACTTGACAGATTGATATAGTGGTATAGTGCTATTTAACATCTGTTAAATAAAAGAAATGCTTTCTAATAATACCTCCCTTATTCCCCTCCTCTCAGCACCTGAAGGGAATCTAAGTTTCAAGGACTCAGGTTCTAACTCCTCCTCTGAAAAAGCCGTTGATAATAATTATGGAGACCCCACATGCCTCCTCTGCCTCGCCAAAGCACATGTGCCAAATGGTTGATAAAGTGACTGTTTTCCTACGTGGGTCTGAAAGCAAGAGAAGGTTTTTTTATCCCCAAATAATTCCTGCAGTCTTCATCAGAGCCGGGGAGGGAAAATACCCCTCTCCAGGCTGCGCCTCTCTCTGCTGATATTCTGCAGATCTGTGCAGTCCCTAGGCGTCACTAAGCCCTTGTCCTGGTCCCTGAGTTGGGACAAACAGCTAAGACAGGACCAGCAAACCTTTAAGGGGAGGAGCAGCTCTGTGTCAGCAAGAGCAGTCCCTGCCCAGGACGAGGGCACTGGGAGGAGAAGCTCTATTAGCATTCAGCTGCTTCTTGCCCCTCTCGAGTTAGAGGCCAGTCACAATTTGTCATCTACCTCAAAGACTGGCTGGTCAGCAAACCCAGAACAACTGCTAACATGACAAGCTGCAGCTCTGCCAGACTGAAGGCACTGGTACCCCTCCTGCGCTCCCCTCTGACACCTGATGGCAGAGTCCTCCAGCAGCAGCCTCCTCCAGACCGAGGACCAACCTGGCATCGAGCTGCCTGCAAGCAACTGAAGCTGCAACCGTTCTCATCAATAAAATAAGGATAGTAAAGTCTGGGAAAATACTGATGTACATAACAGAGCTACTGAGTAAACCTTTGTGCACGACTTCATACTGTAGGGGAAAGTTGTTCTACTCCACTCTCCTGCTCACCCCAGTCCCTCTGATGAGCACTGCTGTGACAAGTCCAGAAGATATTCTTGTGAACACCTCTCTGTGCTTGAGTATCTCACTCTTGCCTTTCCTCTCAATGCACACCCGCTCAGAGGAACATGAATTTAATGATCCTCTTGCAAATCTGTTCTTCGTATCATCTGTCTAAACACCCTACCTTTTTTACAATCATTATATATCAGCTTGAATAATAGCTCTCACAGCTGTTCCACCTTTCATGGTGATCTCTAAAGATAACAAACCTCAAACAGGGTAGAAGGGCTTATAATTTGCAGCTGTGGATCTAATGAAGTTTCCCCTATAAATGCTGCTCTCACAGGGTTCAGATAACTCCATTAATCCTTCCATATCTGTTGACTATACTTCAGGTGATCTCTGCTAACCGACTGAGTATACAGCCTTCAGCTTTGCAAGGGTGGGCTAATGCATGCCAAATAAAACTTCCTTTAGCCAAGTTTCAGGGAATGGTGTTTTCCCCTGTGCCTGCAGGGGAATAACGGCTCCAGTCACTCAAGCACTAGAGCCCAGCCCACAAACTGAGCCATTACATCGTGATTACAGAAGAGCATGTCTGATCCTGCTGATGGGGACTCTGGTAGAAGTCAGGCAGAAACTTCTGGGCAAATCAGAATTTATTCCATTAGGACACAAGAAATTTCTCCAACTTCTCCTAAATGTACTTCTGTGTCTGAAACTCATATAGGAGCTGTCTACAGGGATGCTGACACACAGGTCTCTGCCTATTGGGAGTTTTAGAAATGGAAGAACATTAGCTTTGGTTCAGGAGAGTCTTGATACCAATTGGCAGCAAACACCCTTTTAGGCAGCAACTTGGAGCAGTGACACCAGGAGGAGGAGTTTCCTGCTGGAGGAGCATCACCCCTCAAAGACTCAGGTCCAACTCTACGACACATGGGTACCTCAGTAGATTATTTTGTAATGTCTTGATTACATAAAACTAAAAAAAACCCAAAACCCCACCAACCAAACAAAGCTGCGTTCACCCTTTGTGTTTGGGGCAAGATGTTGAAAGGAGGATCATCCAAAGCACAGGCTGGTCATCACTCCTTCCAATCCTCTGGTCTGGCCCACCAGGTGCTTAACACATGTGGGTAATAACAAATCTTGAAACTGGATAGTGTCTGCAGAGTGTGTGTTCATTCTCCGGGAATTTCAATACAGACACACCTTGATAACTCTGCTTAAAAGGGTGCAGTACTATGTATGTGTTTGTCTAAAAGCATTTGGAGTTTGCATTGCAGGAGGATACTATGTTGTAAGTTCAAAAAGGCTGCATGTGGTGGGAGGCTGTCTCCTGCCCCACATTTTGCCATCCACTGGGCTAGAAGGCCCACTTTCTAAAGTCTTACTGAAAATTATGGGTTTAATATCTCTGACTGCTGCCTACTGCAATTTGCTAAGATGGTTAAATGCAATGCCAGTACAGACAGGCTGGGGAACGAGACACTGGAGAGCAGCAACTGTGGAAAAGGACCTGGGAGCCCTGATCAATGGCAAGCTGGATATGAATCAGCAGTGCCCTGGCAGCCAGGAGGGATATCCATGCCCTGGGGTGCATCCTTGTGGATCCCCTCCAACTCAGGATCCTCCATGAGAGAAGAAATACTCTCTGAAATACTCTGTGGGAGAGGAAATACTCTTCCACCTGTTCTGAAAAGCTTGGCCAGAGAAGATAGGCTGGGACAGATGATCAGGAGTAGAAGCTGCCATTTTTTTCTCCTCCATTAAACCAACAATGAAGCTGCTGTGCTCAGGAGAGTGCTGGAAATGAGGAGCTCACCTGGAGGTAGGGAAGCACCTTGCAGGGAGTGGTGCCTGACTTAGGAACTCCAGTAAGGTCCATGCACTGTTCAGTCTGCCAGTCTCCTTGGGTGATGGGGTCATGGGGGTTTGTAAAGGCTCAGAAGCGACAGAAAACCGTAAGGCTGTGAACACAGAGCCACCAGGTCAGTGTTGTGGAGCTGCACACGGACACAGCTCAAGCCATCCTACTGCCTGTGAGGGAATTTTAACAATACAGCAGCATTTGCAGAGGAAGCCCAAAGCTATCCAAACTGCAGGAGGGTCTGTTGCAAATACAGAGCGAAAAAAAATTACTCAGGCTGAGGAAAAACAGTAGGTGTCTCGAGATACATAAAAAAAGGGCAGTCCCTTTCCTCAGAGGGCCTGCAGCTTAATTGGGACGTGCCACAAGGGAAGCAAACAGGAGAGACCAGAAGGGACAAGTGACAGCAACACATCACTGAGCAAAGGCCATTGCATGGTTGGATAACTATTATGTACATCTAAAATAAATAACACCTGCACAGAAGTCTGAAATGGGTGCTGTGGAGAAGGCTGGCTGAAGGGAGGCCATCCTGGCTGACGTGGGGCAGAGAAGATTTTGATATGACAACACGTAGAACAAAACTAAGTAAAATAAAGGTTTCCACACAAAAGCCCTGCCACAGGGCTGTCTGAGTGGCCGGTCTCCCTGATGGTGGAGCAGGGCACTGGACAGCCTGGGAGGAATGTACTCTGGGAAGATGCAGGTGAGCTAGAGGAAACTGGAGAGGTTTTTTATTTCATTTTGAAAGAAACGTCCTGCTTAAATTTAACTGTATTCAGAACATTTCCCTAAAGCATTTTGATCTTGCTGAACTGGCAGATTCTGACCAAAAATATCTCCTTTGCCTATTTTAGTAGTAACCATGGAAGCCAGCTTTGCACCGACATTCAGTTGGAGAGAGGATGGCGAGAGACAGTGAGGTGAATGCAGACAAGCTGGGAAATGAGGCTTCAGCAGTTTTTGTGGTCAGATCAGGAAGCATTAGCAGGCAAGGGGGAGAACTGGAATTACATGGGGCTTTAGAAGAAGGAGCTCATGGATTGCAGGGAACCCAGAGAATTCACTGTTTGGAGAAACCAGGTACAGACTGGTATGTTCATAGTAATTAGATTAAAAATTACAATACTGAGGGTTTTTTTAATTACTTTTTTTAATGTTTAGCAGAAACACAGAAACTTGTGCTACAGACTCTAGTTTAGCATATTGGAGAGGGAAAAAAAAATCCCTTATGTCCAGAAGGTACAAATAATCACTGCCCAAACGTCTGGCACTTACAATATTATGCAGGCAGGATGCCAAACTAGATGGACTTTGAGTCACACATGTTCCTAAATTCTCAAACATACAGGAAAAGACAGACCATATTATTAAAAACTTAGTTACATAATATTGAAGCAAAGCACATCAGTTCTACATGTGTCATACTCCCAATTTATAACAAACAGAGAATTTCCTAGATTTCCTTACTCTTAAGAAGTAATTTGCAGGTCCTTAGCATATGGACCAACTCTGCAGTACATAGTATCAGGCATACTCCTTTACTGGCAAGCAAGTAACAAATCATATTACAATGAAAATCGCTGAGTTCCCAATCAATGGTTTCCCAAATCCCACTTGAAAGAAATTATTTTGGTCCTGCTTACTTACTGGGGTTAGTCAATAAGTCCTCCTGCCTTGTTTGGTTTTTAGCACATTTGAGCAAGTTACATGGTGAAAAGTGTCTAATTCATTAAAAACTGCTCCTACAATGCTATGCAAATATTGCTCTTCCAGAAGCAAACTCCTCTGAGAACCTGTTCTGAACACTTCACTTTAGACATAAACCGTGAGTTAATCCAGTTTGGATTTGAGATGTATCACAAAAGAAGAAAAATAATCCCTGCTGTGCACAAGTCTGCCCTGTGCCTGGTGCTGAGTGACGTTCCCGTGACTCAGCAGGGCAGCAGGAAAAAGCCGTGTCACCAAAAACCAGGTGACGGCAGCTGCTTTGATCGGCTGCCGCTGCACCCAGCATCGTTTGTGCCCCAGCAAGAACGAGTGCTCGGTGTCACCGCTTGCTGGCTGCAGCGTGAGAGGCAGTGGTGTTCGAGCGAATGCCAGGAGGAGGCTGTCGATCCATCGGCCCCCAGCGAGGAGCCTTCCCCGGGCGCGGGCCGAGGGAGCCGGGCGCAGGCGGCGCGGCCCAGCGCGGGGCTGCAGCTGAGCGGCTCCGTGCGGCCTTGTGGGAGCCAGCAGGCGAGCTGCCTTCAGTGAGTGAGTGAGGGAGCGGCTTCTAGCTCGCTGTTCCTCCTGAAAGAAGAGCGGCGTGGGCCCTTTTCCAGCAGCCTCAGAGGAGCTGCGGTGCGAGCTGCTGGCAGTTCGCTGCCAGAAGCCTGGCCTCGCTGCTCACAGCCTGCTACTGGTTTGGCAGCCCGCTGCATCCACCTCGCAGCTGTTTGCATCCCCGCGCTGTCTCTCCCTGGCTCCCTGCCAAGGCTGGCAATGGACGTGGGAAGGCCGGACCAGCCCACAGCCATCCCTGCCCTCGGCCCACAGCCATGCTCCAGGTGAGCCCAGCGACTCCCGGGAACACCTCACACCAGCCCATCTCTGTGGGGAGCAGCGGTGGGATTAGCTCCTGCTGTCCTGCAGTTTAATCACCCACAGGTTTTCAAAAGAAAAAGCATTAAAATCCAAAGATGTCTGCCAGGTGGAGAAAGGCAGCAGCTTCTCTGACTATCTTGCATTTCTGCTCGGGGACCCAAGCCTACTCCCAGCTGCAGCCCTTTCCCCTCACAAGGGTTCACTCAGCTCTCGAGCCCCTCAGAGGAAAATTTAAAGATTTTTAAAAGAATATTTCAGATAAAATATTTAGGGCACTGGAGATTTTCATATCAGTTCATAAAAGATTTAAATACTAAAATGTAAATGGTGTTTTGGGTATTACTGCGAGGCAGCCTCAGGAATGGAAACTCAAAAAAAGTGCTGCAACCTATGAAGTTCAGACAGTACTCTTAAAAGTATTCTTAAAAGCCTGCCTCAACTGAGAGATGCCAAAAAGGTAAGTAAAATCAAATTCACCAGTACCCTCATGCTGTGATAGAAAACGAGCTTATCTACTTAAGTGGTTGCTAATGGAAGTTGAGACCATAAAAGAGGCAGATGCCATTTATGGGATGGGCTGACAGCAACTTCACCCATCCCACAGCATCCATGTCCTTACATTGGAAGCATATACATCTCCCAGGTGAGCTACACTTTATTCCCAATGTGTCAGAGACTGAAAATAGTTTATGTCTCAAACATTGATATAAAGTTTTAAAGAGACTACAGCCACAGGTATCTCCCCAAGAACTTTGGACTGTAAACCGAACTGCTGATTGGATTAAAGGGAATCCATTGTTCCATCACCTCAGGCTAAGGGAAAGGTATGCATCCACAATAGGCCAAAGCCTCCAGCTGCCATCCCAGCCGAGTTTGGGGTGGGGGAGAAGCTCAGCTCACAGAAGCCAGATTCAA
>VZTG01021098.1:375904-484341 GCA_013397845.1 Melanocharis versteri | reverse complement strand
AAGAAGATCGGGGGGAACTGATACCACCAGAAGAAGACCGAGGGGACTGATACCACCAGAAGCAGACCGGGGGGACCGACACCTGCTGAAGAAGATCGTGGGGAGACTGACATCACCAAGAAGACCTGCCAAAGAAGATCGTCGAAGCATCAGTGGGACCCACGAAGTGGTGATATTCTTTTTATTCTGTCCCTGTCACGCCTCATCCCCCCCCGCCTATTTTCCATTTCTTTCTCTCTCTCCTTTTCTTTTCTCTTTCTCTTTCTCTCATATTTACTATATAATAAAACCCATATTATTGTCACTGGCATATGGTCTCGTTTGCACCTTAATTGGGGCAGAGGAATTTCTAAGGAACCTTAATAATAATAATGATCAGATGCTAACACCGGATCTTGACACAATGCCATGCTCAAACTGTTTCAGGGGAGTTAAGTTCTCCTGAGAGCTACTGATGGGGCCTGTGAAGTCCTATGTGGTCTGTGTTTGCAAATCCTTTCCCAAAAACAATGACTTCTGCATTTGTGCAGATGATCCACACAAATTCTTCAGCTACCACAACACTGGGTAGCATCTCCAAGACGAAGACAGGATTGGGAGCTTAAGCATCAGCTCTCAGGTCTCAGGATAGGCAGGAGGATGACCCATCTCAGCGTAGAAAGGTTTGTTGCCCTATGCATGTGTAACACTGCCCCTTTTAACACAGAGGTTTGCAGTATTTGGGGTCCTGTGATCCCTCTTGGTTAAAGGATACACAGTCTTGTTCCCTGGTCATTTCAGGGACAGCCAGGAGGGGTCATCTACCCTCTCACATCCAGGTGCGCCCCTCCAGCCAGCCTTCTGCCTCAGGACCCAACATCTCCCTTCACTGCCTTCACTGTAAGCCTGGGCTGCATTGCTGTTACCTTCCTCATTGATTCCTGGCTTCTTCCAGCAGTTTTCCCCTCGCATTGGCTCTCTGCTGTTTATCACACACTGCTCTTCTCCAATCACTCTCCACCCACCAGGGTTCAGTTTATATTCCAGCCTTAGCGTGCTACTCTGATCCCAGCCTTATCTTCCATTGTTCTGGCTAAAACTAAGCCAAGGAGTGTGCCCTCACTTCCTCTCTTGGCTGCAGTGCAACGCTGCCAGCAAACCCATCAGCCCACAGCCCAAGGACACGTTTCCTAGCTGGCACGGGAGCATTCTGACCAGCCTGAGGAAGCCCGTCTGCCTCCTTTCATAAGTTCTCCTGAACAAATGCACACCCACAAATGACATTTGGATGCAAACTTCTCCAGGTCCAAGGCCAGCTGTCCAGTACCACCAGTGGTTTCAAAATCCTGCCTGGTGCTTTTCATTCAAAGTGGCATTCAGTGCTGTAGCCCAGAGGATGTGCCCCAAGTGTAGCTCTGTGCAGGGAAAACAGCATCATTTGCTATAATACCCACTGCAATGTGGTTATTAATAGAATCACAGAATATCTCAAGTGGGAAAGGACCCATCAGGATCTTCAATTCCCTGCTACTCACAGGACTACCAAAAACAACCATATAACCAGGAGCATCATCCAGACACTCCTTGAACTCAGCCAGGCTTAGTGCCGTGACCACTTCCCCGGGAGCCTCTTCAGTGACTGGCCACCCTCTCAGTGAAGAATCCCTTTCTAATGGCCAATCTGGACTTCTCCTGATGCAGATTTGGATGCAAGCAAAGCTAAGACTACAAAAAAGAGTGACTCCAAAAGGAGTGACAGTGTACCTGCCACCATCCATTTCTCAGCTGAGTCAATCATGCAAGTGCAATCAAAAAGATTAATTTAAATTATGGATTAAATGGCCTTAGTTCACCTGTGGCAGATTAGCAAGCACTCAAATGACTTCTTTTTGGCAGAAAAGCTGCCTCCAGTAGGTCAACAAAGATTTTTCTGAAGAGTAACAAAACTGAAGAGCTACAGACCAGATTTTCAGTACTGGAGAGCCGAACCTATTTCCAGCCTGACTCCACAGGCAGATGCAGCTTAAATAAGAAACCTAACCAGGATGTTTGAGGGGGAAGTGCAGACCCGAAGTGTGTGGAACCTAAAACTACACAGATGCAGGAGACACACAGCATGAAGATGCAAGTACAGACAAGCTGTCTGAAGAGAGTCTGTGGCAGATGTGAATGGCACCAGGGAATTCTTATTTTGTTTCATCCCTGAACATTCAGTTGACAGATTTCTGCATAGCCAGAAGGATCCCCGTGTTCTTAGCAAGTCTTCAGTAGCTTAGAAGGTTGGGATTCTTTAGTTATAAAATACAGCTTTAATGATTGTAGGACAAGGGACCTAAACAAAGAAACAAGGAACCACCATCTGATTGCAGAGAAACAAGACTAAACAATTTACAGAAAGCCAAACCAGTTCACAGCCCAGTGTCTCATTCTCTTTTAGTGGCCAGTGTTTTCCATTCTCTGTGCAAACAGGAAGACACTGTGTGTTTCCAGGGGAGGCACTCTTCTGCAAGTGCTATTAGAGGTGATTGGCCAACTCCAAAGGACTTAAAAAGTCAGCCCTCTTTTCCCCCACCTCACTCCCCTAATTGTAAAAACTACTTGGACTGGCTTTAGCTCCTCTTTTGCTGTGGTTTTAAAAGAGCTCAACAGCCTGATCCACAAACTTTGCCAAGCAAGGGCAGAAAAAGTACAACTGCCTCTTGTCAGCATCTCACCAGCCATGCAGATGAAAATATTCCCCACGCTGACTTTAATGCCTGGTAGCAATATCCCAGTGGATGAAGCCACTCAAGCAGACCAAAAATGCATCACAGGCAGCAGTCTAAAACATTCAATGCTTGTGTCATGGTTTTCTCCATTTGCAACTTCTTTCCTCCCTGCACACTGCGCTTCATGATAACTGGACAGGCAGATTATATTAAAGCTCATGCCTACTCTATCAAATGATTTCTCATCAAGGCTCAGCAGGAACTAATTGAAGATTAAACTAATCATTTCTTGAGACCTCTTCTGGAGTGTTTTATCACTTTTTGCAAATCCATTAAGGAGAACTTCAGTGAAGTGCTGATCTGGCAGGACCGCTGAACACACAAGCTGGAGTGACTGGACAACCCAACACGTGAGAAACTTCAGACATTCTCTATAAATGAGACAAGACCAACTTTATCCTTTTCTTCTGGCTGTAAAAACCAGCCTAGCAAAATGGCGATAAGTGCTTTCCAAAATATCATCCTGCCTTCCTGAAAACAAAGGAGCAAGTCTGGCAAGAGCTGCTTGATATTACACGAAATATTCCCGTGGAATTCTCTGATCTCCTCTGCCTCCTGAAATCTGGAGAATACCACAAGCAGCCACCAATTACCAGCCACTGTAACTTGTGCTGATCCCTGCTTTAACCTGCTTCCACAATAGCCTAATTCTTCCATCGACCGGTCTGTAGCTTCCTCCCTGACCTCTGATCCGCCCAGCGCCTCCCTGGGCATTGTACACAGCTATCAGATAACAACAACTGACATCCAGGCTTCCTCCAGCCTCGGGGTAAAAGCCATAACCACTGGGGCATGGCAGACCCCCAGATGAAAAAATTAATGTACTTTTTCTGCAGTGCCTTGCAGGGTTAAAGGAGTCATTTAACCAGAGATGAAAGCTGAAAGAAAGGTCCAAAAAGCTTTTTTTGTTTCGAAGTGACAGAAAACACTGCCTAGAATGGCAGAACCAGACACTTCACTCAGTAATAAAATTCATGGTCCCAAAAGCAGGATCAGACTTACACTTACTAGTGTTTGGTTTGAAAAAAATACACATCTTCAAGCCTCTTCTACTGTAAAAGCAGAAGAGAACCCTGAATATTGGTCACCAAAACTATCAGGATTATTTTGAGAGTATTTTATACATCTCATTACTGTAAATGTTTTAGAAACATTTGTGTGTTGTATTCTACTCTGCCTCCCTATGTTGTTTTTATCTTACAAGTGAGAACTCCTTAAGGCAGGCATCACATACAAGTTCCCATCTAAGCATTTAAAATACTACAGGCAGTGTGAGTTTCTGGAATCAGTCAAAATTTCTGGAATCACTCTCACTTTTGAGATAATTTAGATGCCTCTCAATACTTTCAACATGCTACAATATGGGAAAGCAAGATCAGCTTTGGTTTAGATTATTAACATATTATGATTGCAGTGCACTCAGAAATGGTAAAAAAAATCAACTCTCTTTCATTCCCAATTGCTCAGTTCAGTATGAAACCACAGTAAAACTGTAAGCAAATCTTGTGAATAAGGTTTTCATTTACACTTGACAGAGAGCCAACATCTGTGTTGCTATTTATTTATACACACACACACATATATAAATACACACAGTTTTTATACTTTTATATATATACACATGCACATTATTTTACCTGGTTGCTTTCTAACAGTAACTATTCCAACATAAGTCTTGGAAGAGGAGAAGAAAAGAACAGCTGAAGCAAGACCAGGCCATGGCCTCACCATAGAGCCCAGAGAAAGGTCTCTACATGCACATTAAACCTCACAAAGTGGAAGAGCATTGTATTTTCCCTCCAAAAATTCAGAAATGCATTGCATGTCCTCATGGACTCCACCATCTTAGGACAAAACCAAGACTACTAAAAATCAAAATCATGCTTGGATGCCACAAGTTGTTTTTTCTATGTCCTGTAGTGTTACATAAGCATCACCGAAAAAAGAAATTACTTTGCCTGTCTTTAAAGCAATATCCTCATCAGGGAATTCTGCAGGTAAAAGCTTGGGGAAATGGTAAGTCCAATATGGAGCTGCAAGAAGGCATGTGCCCCATGAGGCACAAAAAGCTGTTGGACTCTTAAAACCATGAAGAAAAAAGTCAACACATTTTAAAATACACCCCCCTGCAGCCTACTGGCTAAAATCTCTGAAACAGTCCATCCACAGGGCACCCTCAGAGCCAGTGCATCAGAAGGAATCAGATGGTTCAAGGACAAAGCACTGAGCAGTTAAAGCGTGTGAAAACCCAGGTCAGTGATCACAGAGAGCAGGTGTCACTGCAGGGGCTCCTCTGCCCAGGAGGTACCAACCTGTGAAGTGACTCCCTACAAGGGACTGAAAGAGTGACCGACTTGACCTCCTCTGGCTGAAGAGAAGACAACACAGCACCTTCTACACACAGAAGCTGCAGCCCTGAACCACTTGGCTCCATTCCCTTCCCCAGCTTTTCAGAGGAGCAGCAGGAAAGCACAGGCTCAATGCACAAACCCGCACTTTTATAACTGTAAGAGTTTTATGGTGTGGAAGAAAAGCTTCAGTACCTGCTGTCCTAGGAACAGAAGATCCTCCATGAGCCTTACAGTCAATGCAGGACTCCTCACAGCTGATCACCGACCCAGAGCAGAACTTGGCATCTGGGGAGAGAGAGTTTGGCAGGACAGGGCACCACGTGGGGAGGGGAGTGAGGAGACATTTCATCCCAACCCAGGAGGGTCACCCAGGCTCTGCCAGGGGTACCTTGAAAAGGTCTAGCGAGGTGGGTTTGGTTTAGTTTCCAAACTCTAGCCTTTCAAACTGCACCAACAAAGGCCTTCCCCATGCTATACACTTCCATCATAAGTAACTTGAATCAGCCCATAAGCCTTCAACAAACTCATTCCTGTGTGCTGAAAGCTGCTCACTTGAAGCCTGAAGAATATGACAGAAACTCTCATCTCACATCTTACCACTACCAGCCAAAGGTGTCTCTTTAAAAGTCATTCCAGTCTCACCCAGGGCACCAGCAGGTGTAATTTTTCCCAACTTTTCTCTTCTGCCTAACTTTTCCATTAGCGAGTTAACACTCAATGCTCAGCCTGCTGTCCTTCAGAGGATCACAAATCTTTGTTTAACATATGGTGAGTCCTGAAGGTACTGTTATCTCTGTTTTACACAAGGAGAAGGCAGGGACAAGCAAAGGGGGAATTTCTAAAGCTTCTAAATGACTGTGAAACTGAAGTAATTTTCAAAAGAGTATTGGACACTCCAGAGCTGAAGTTAACCTTGCACATCCTTCAGTCACATCTCACAATGAAACGCCCTCAATTCACTCCAGGCAAGGTCCTCAAAGCCACACAGGGACCCGAAGAGTATCACAACAGGAAATTCCAAGTCTAAAATGCAGAGCTAAATGAGCCATGACTTCTCCCCTCCTCCAACCTAACAGTCCACAGGAACCAACTTTTTCACCAAAAGAAGGTATTTAGGTACCTCAAGGTTTCTTTCCTCCGTGCTGAGATCCAAACATTGTGGCCAGGCTGACCCTCTCAGCACTGATGGCTGTGGAGCCCCCTCAGGCCTGGGGAGTCGTGGGCACGGCCAGCTCTCCTCAGCTGGCTCTGGTGTCGGTGTGAGGGAGCAGCCACTCCGGGTTCCATTTAAAGACGTGGCTGGGGGAAGAGGGAGTGGCTGGGGTGGCACCAAAACAGCACCCGCTGCCAGGGCAAGGTGGTTGCAACCTCTCCCTGTGGGTAGAGGCACTGGGTTTGGACTGTGCCTCCAGGTCTTGTTTTGATTTTTATCCAGAGATGTTTTAATGCAAATTATATAGTAAGCAGCCTTGGGAATGCCGCCAGATACCTGCTCCCCACCCCCCTTTAGGTAGGCAGCAGTCAGGCCCCCACTTGCTTCTCCTCTCCGGGTCTGCGAATCCTTCTCTGCACCATGGCACAACTTCAATAGGAAGGGCTGAGGGGTTGCCTACAGCCTGGGAAGGGACAGGTGGATTTGAATATCCCTTGGGAGAAGGAGGACCCAAACCCAAGTTCGACCACTTCTGAGATGAGTATTAAAACCATTAAGTTATTATATGAAAACCACCACACCAATCATTTGTATCTTAAGCAGCAAGCGCAAGGCTGTGAGCTGAGACCTGAGCAACAGGGGCAGGTTTGACTCACCTGGCCGGGTTTGGAGCTTGCAGAGTGTGGGAGCTGCTCGTGGGACACAGCGTGAGAGCTGGCATGAGGATACAGGTGGGAAAAGGGTCTCCAGGAGTCTGAGCAGACACCAAGAAAAGGACTGCGGAGGGAACCAGATCCTGCAAACAACTCCTCTTGAAATCACCAGATACACATCTGTTCCCACCATTTGAAGTGCTAACCTTACTTTAGGGTTAAAATGTCAAACTAAAATCTCTCTTATCACCACCAAAGTGCTTTTACCTTGAATTTTTAATCATTTGTTTAAGCTGAGGTTAAAAAGAGTCTGGGCTCCTTGACTGCTAAGCAGATCATAAAACTCTCTGGAGTACAACAGGCTATAGAAAGTTTCTATAGTTTTCCCAATGACTGCATGCCTAGTTAGCTTCCTGCACCTTCTTCATCCTCAAACTAAAAGAGCTTAGCTGCAAAAGTTTAACTAAAGGCATTTCTTGAAGGAATTTTTAGAGTAGCTGTTAGCCAATGTGTTTTTATCACAACCCAACATAATAAAGTATCAGCTAGCTCTACATTTTATTGTTAGGAAAAAGGCTTTAATTAAAGAGCATGTCTACACATGTGTTTTTAAATACTGTGAGCCTGATTTTCTTCAAATTCGTTGTTTCTTACAATTCTTTAAATATGCATTTGAAAGAAGAGAAGGGCAGGCAGCACAATTTCAAAGTTGCAAATAAGTATTTTGAGAAAATAAATACATTTTGATCTCACAGAAACAGACTAACCATAAAAATAGGAGGTATGAGGTAGAAAAGTGGCACTTTCTGACAAAACAGAGGTATCCCTCTAAATAGGGGTAGATGAATCGGCTTAGTAAATGGAAATATTTGCAATTCATTTTAGATGTTTAGCAAGATAATTTTGTAGGTAGATGTGTGCAAGACCTACAGAATTTCTTTCAGGCCCATTCAGAAATAAAATCTGACACAAGACTTTGATTTAGATTTCAGACTCATCTCGGTGACACAGTCATTAGTTTATCCAGCAGCATTAAAAGTGAACAGCAAGTGCCCTAAATTTCCTCCCACAGAATAAGAAAGTGAGAGGTAAAATTTTCTGTCATTCTATGCTGATGATTTTTAGACAGAATTTCCCACTCACCTCAGCAAGGTGATAATTAAAAAATCTCTGCCAAGGAACACAACCTCCTCACTGGACCCCCGCAGCTCTGAACACACCTGCTGCTGGAATTTGATATCCTGTATCTAGAGCATCACAAAATGTTAGGGAGACTTGTGTTAGGAAAAAGTACACAGTTGCACCCTTGGAGGTGTGTGGTTTTTTGGTTTTTTTTTTTTATTTATTTATTCTAAGGAAAAAGAGGAGCGAATCCTGCGTTTTGCTAAGTCTGAACATAAGGACACAAACACAGCTTATGGTCCTTCCAGCCAAGCACCTGATGGCTACAGAAGAAGTACCACACTGTTGTGTCTCCACTGGCTGGCTACAGCAATTTTTTCAGCATTTGCTGTGGCATGAAAGCATTACAAAGTTTAATATTGCTTTTGTCTTTTGGAGAGCAATGCCAGCCAATCCTCCTTGCACTATCACATTATTTAATCAAATATCCAAAAATTAATTATACCACATGCCAATACAGAGTGCAGTCTTACCAGCCCTAAATCAGGGTCAGGTTTATGCTTTTGTAACCACTACTCTCTCTAAATATGTTCAACTTGAATGAGCTGTACCCTCTGCATCTTGAGAAGATTTCCCACGTGCATTTTGCAGGATGGATCCACACCCCACAGGGAATGTCTGAGCTCAGGCCTCTTTTTCCCCTACAGAACACCGAGGTGCAGATCAGAGCTTGCCTGATACCCACAGCAGTTGCTGTATTAGCTGTCAGTGTTTGTTCTGCACCACAAAGAGAGGGAATCCAGACTGCAGGAGAACCTGCTGCACACACCACCACCTTCCTCTGAATCCCGCTATGAGGAAAGCCTTTGTGCCCACTGTGTCACTCTCCCAGCATGGGCTGCCACCCAAACCCGCAGCTGGCACCACCATCACCCCCTTTCTCAGAGGCAAGCAAGCTCTCATTGCCCTGTGTCCTTCCTCCTTTTTCACATCTCAGTCGAGACTTTTCCCGCTTGGCACTGGAGCTCAGCATTGATTTAACTCCCCACGATTTGGCAGCGTTTGTTTTCTCAGACTGACCACCATCATTCTCCCAAAACATGGAAGGGAGCAAAGATCACGTGAGGAAAATCCAACACTCCCACACAGCACTGTGGAGCTCTCCTGCAGCACTCACTAGCCTGTCCTTCATGCCAGCCCACAGCACCTCCAAACCCTCGAGCCCCAGCTCCTGGGCAGAGATTCTAGCGAGATGGACATTCACTGCAGAGCTTCATCAATTACATAGCCGCTTCTCTAGTTGCAAAACACAGCCAAAATCTGTAAAAAAGAACTCCTCTAGTTCACACTTCTGTCTAGGTCAGTCACGAAAGGTGCTCCGCATAAGCTAGAGATTGGGTGTTGGTGCAGCACTCAGTAGCCCTAAGAAGCAGAGACTCCCAGTTAATGCTAAAAAAGACAGCTTCTAGTCAGATTTAAGCTATGTCCCAAGACAGAAAGGGTGGTTCCGGAAACTGGTCTGGCCTCTGAAACAAATGAATCAAATTCTAAATATCATTTGATTTGATCCAAATGGATGCCTTCTGTGGGCCTGGCACCACCCAGGATACACCTGAGTGCTTCAAACAAGAAGCAGCACCAGAATTGCAAATGTATTTTCCATGGACCAGGGCAGTAGCTCATCTTTTCTCTTCTGACATAGTCCTGGTCTCACAGCCAGAGAGTGCCCAGAGCCTGACTCCCAGAGAACAGTCTCTAGGATGTATTGTCGTAGTATAGATGCAAAATGGTTGTGTGGATCACTGAAGGCATCTTCCACTGATTTGTGATGCATTTTAAGAACTTTGCAAGCTGGAAAATAACATGCATCAAGCAATGAAAATGAACGGATTTTTTTTTTTCCTACATAGATTATATAAAAAAATTTTGGCCCACTTAAAAGGGACATCCTCAAAATTGTATCTGGCTACAGCGAGGTAGTGGTTTGGTTATGACTGACTCATTGTTGGACGGACTTGATTTTTAGTGTGGGAAAAAAGGGGATTCACTGGTATGGAATTGTTTCTCAGATAAAGTAAGGAAGGAAAGCTGATATAACAAAAGGGAAGAATTCCTTTAACTATAGCTATATGGGGGGGGGGGCGTTTGTCAGCCTAATTATTCTGCAACAGAAACAGCCATGAACTCTTTTGTCTTAATGATTATCTCATAACCATCTCTCTGAACAGTACAGGCAAAAAATTCCTCTGTACCTTTCTTCCTTTAATGAGGACTATGGGAAACAGCAGAGACATCAGACACTTCACATGCGTACCTCTTCCCATACGTCCCACAGATGCCAAAACTCAAAAATTTCCCTTCCCCGCTGTCAAAATAAATATGAAAAAGGATTTTCACAAACATAAAAGAGACGGAGAAGGGAAAATTGGGCAGCTTTTCGGTGGATATGATAGAAAATTCAGATGCAACCCAAAAAAAAAAATAGTTTTAGAATGTAGCTCAGTTTTCAGGATGAGTGACACTGCTGAACAAGGGAGGAATGCACAATAGGTGGTGTAACAAGAGTAGGACAGCTGTCTACTGACATGTAGGCAGAGCTGAACAAGCTTTATGCATTCAGGGACCAGACAGTTCTCTGGCAGCATTTGGGAAACACATGAAACACATGAAAAAGCTGTGTGCCGTGGTGCCAGCAGGAGTAGAGTCTGGACACGGTGATCCCAGGGGTCCTTTGCAACCTGTGTTTAAATCTCTTGGCAGAGAAACCCTTCTGTGCCTATGACCACTCTTGCAGCTTTCATATGTCCTATTTCTACTTCTCCTGTATTCAAGGCACAGTTATCACATTGTGCAGCACTTGGGCACATTGTCGATTTACACACAAACCTTTTTTTTTGTTTATTTTAGGTCTTCTTTAAAGTCTTTTACATCCTATTTATCATCCTGATCACTCCTAAGGATTGAGCTGATACCTTCCAAGAACTACTCACAGTGACACCAAGATATTTTCCTGAATGGTGACATCTCTGTGGATGCATATGTATGGTTCTTTTTCCTTTCTGCATTACTTTGCAGATGTCTACATTAGGTGAGAAAATGGAGAATATTCACAGCCAGTTTTAATTTTAACCTACCTTGAAAATTTCCTACTGGTGAGTTTGTCAACTCTCCTTTTTTTTCCCTAAAGCATTAGTAGGTAATTTAACAACAGAGAAACCAAGAGAGATTCTTGCATCCTGGTGATGTCCTGCAATTGGAAAAAGGATGACTCAATCCCCACCCTCTATTTTATTATCTTTAACTAATTAAAATCATAACCAGTTCAAAACTACAGGAACACATTCCTTTTTATTTCTTAACTGTTTAGGGGATTTGATGAGTATTGATAAGGGATCTTGGAAATCTAGCTATGCCTTATCAGCTGAATCACCTCTGCACAAAGGCTGCCAGGCTTCAAAGTACACAGATATGTGACAGCTTCCTTCTACAAAATTCATTTTTACGTTTACCCGATATCATATTTACAAATCTTCATTTTATTTTCCATAAATTTGACCAAGGCAGGCTTGATTTACCAGTGTACACAGCCCTTTAAACATCAGTTGCATTTGCCACCTTCACTTGCCACATCAATTATTTAGTTCATATTAAAGGGAACCATTAATTTAAGAACTCCACATTTGGGACTCTTGGGTGGCTACCATGGCTACCACCTATTTTTATCAATAGTATTACGCATTTATCCAATTGTTCTAAACCTGTTCTGCTGACACTTCAGTTTAAAACACACTTTTAGATGCTTTCAGATACCAAAATGCTCCAGAAAAGAGAGCTCCCCGAGATGTTTTATAACGAACAGGAAAGCAAAGATTTATTTAGCCTTGCTGTAACAGCCCTGTGTACTTTGAGTGTTCTTATTACACTGCAATTGCCTATCAAGCCTGCTGATGGACAGGCTCCCTACCCTTCATGTGTTTGAAGGGGTTTTCTCATTGTTTCTATGAGTTTTGCAAGTTGCTCCTCAAAATTGATTTTACCTGCCTTGTTTGACTTGCCTTATTTAACTTGCCTGTATGCTCTTTCCTATTTTCTCTGTTCAAACACAACCTCCACTTTCTGAAAGATGTCTTTGTACTCCTAACATCATTCTGCTCTTCTACTGAACAACACCAGCTTTCCAGAGTCCTCCTCAATCCTTTTGATAGAAGAGGATACATGCTTCTTTGAGCTCGTATTATAAAGTCTTTTCACCAGCTGCCTGTTCTCTGCAAGTATCTTACTCTTTTAGCTGCTCCTTTGAACAGCAAAATTCATAGAATCATTCATATATTTACCTATTCCACCTCTTAAAAATTGTATTGCTTGCACAGGGACAAGAGAACTGAGTTTGTATGGTCATTACACATTGCTCTGGGTTAAAATCAGCGTTGTCTGTTCCCCATTACATTAAATCACAGAATCACAGGACGACTTTATGTTGTTTCACATCCCTGCATTGCTTTCCCTGTTGTCTCTCACATCAAGGTCTTTCTCCTTTTCTGATCCTTTTTTCAGTGTCTTTGGTATTTCTCCATTTACCTCTGCAGAGAAAGGCCCTTTCTTCCCTGGTACTTCACTGATCTCTCTGGATAACAAGCGTCTCAAACAAATACCAGTCTCTCCTCCAAATTAAATTGCTCCACTTGCCAAGGCAAGGGCAGCCTATATTTCCAAAACAGAGTCCTCATATTTTTTCAGCCGGCATTTTGATGTAGAATTTTCCAGACAGTTTCATGACCACGTTTCAGTCATCACTGTGCAATGATACCAATTACAGTCAACATCAATATCAACACTGCCACCTCCGCGCCTCCCTGGGACAAGAAATGTATTCCTCCTGCCTTTTTTTCCTTTGTTTCCCACAAGAGAACTGAAGTTCCCTGGAAGGGTAGTTTCTTCACACCTCCAGGATAGTTTGGATGACAAGCCTAAGAAGATTAGCTTCTGTAATGTTTTCTAAAAACCACTGTAAGGAGGATCACTGACACGGATGACTGATTTTCATCCAGGAGATTCTAGCATTGTTCCACTATCTCATGCATTTATTAGGATTTCATTTCCCTCTGGAGCCTCAAGGGAAATTTCATAATCAGCACACCTGGTATGTGTAGTATAAATAATTAAGGGGATGCCCTCTCTAACGATCTATGCAGAAAGGCTGTTCTGCTCTAAGAAACGGCCTGGATCACAGCCTTGTTAGAAGAAAGAACTAGGATCTTTTGGATTTTCAGGCTCAAAATCCCTCATGAACATTTACTGAACCAAATGGAGTCAAGGTAGAGGGACCTGCTCAATCAGTGTGTTTATGAGTTGTTTCAACATTATTCTTTCTATGCTGTCAGCATAAACGGTACTTTGTCACCATTTTTCTATCCCACAATTTAATTTATTGCTTGCCTTAAGAAAAAGGATCACGACACCAATTTAGCTTATAATCACATCAAGAAAAACACTTTATGTGACAAATCTGGCAATAAGCCAGCAATGCATAAACTGGTTTGATGACAAAAGTACTTAGGGCAGACCATGTAAAAGAAGACGGAGATCATGAGATGCCCTCCACACTTGGCTTTATCTGTTCAGCAATTTGCAAGGGCAATAGTTGTTACAGCCCAAGCTCTGGTGGTCTTTGGTGGTTTTTCCCCCAGAAATTAAGAACATTAAAGTCCTCACAAAGTGGACATTTTTAGAAGAAGGAATTGCTTTATTATCACAAATGGATAAAATATGCAGGACATACAAATTCATGTCCGACAGCTCACACTAACATGTTGGTAGAATCTGCACAATTTTGATCTGAAAGAGTTCTTTTGTTTGGTTTGGGTTTTCTTCCCCTGAAAGTAAAGCCCCTCAGGACATAGATTGTACATCTAGAAACTTTCACTCAAGTGCTTTGTGCCTTCTCTGCTTTACCAAAAGAACGCTTTATTGTGAATTCTTCTTTTTACTACCTTTGATCAGTCCCTTTTCTTAATCTGTATTTATTACTTACTCTACAGGCCCCTCATTGGAAATATTTTTTTCTTTCACTAAACCCAAACTCAAGTTTTACTTTAAAGCTTCTAAAAAAAGTTTTATCATATCATGTGCTTCACTTTATGGTGCCATCTGTAACTAAAGTACAGCACAGTAAATGACAGATTTGTGATTTGGAATCCGGTTTTGCAGATAACAGAGGTTAAGCAGCTCATTTAAATATGCCTCTTTAATACATAACTGAAATAGATTCAAACACTGAGATTTGCTCACCATCATTACTCCCACTTTACAACACATTAATTGGATATAGGAAGTCAAATCAAGAAAGTCAGCTTCTCATCAAGGACTGTGTTTTAAATTCTGATTTTTTTTTACAGCTGAAAAAATGATAATGAAGCATTTGTGATGAGAATATTAGCCCTGATATGAACAGCACCACACATGCAACATTGTGTAAACACACTCTCACCCTTTCAACTTGCCCTGTTACCGCAGATCCATCCATCTAAAGCTCTTATACGTTTTTCTAAAGCAGATTTGAAAGACCTATGACTAATTAAATCTATTGCTATTAGTGTGAGTAGGCCATACTCACATTAAATTTTTAATGTGCTATGAACCATAAGCATATTCATTACCAGAATTTCTCTCTTTCTAAAATATAATTGGATACTATAATCGGACTGATGGGGCACATCCTTACACATGCATGTTGCTTCAGGGGGACTCTGCTTGGGTGCAAGGCTCCTCTAGAACCTCCAGTCACAGCATGATAAAGTATCACAGGATTACAGTCATTCTGCCAAGACAGACTCACCTTAAGCTTCTAACTTTGTCTTGGTAACATCGAAACCTTACCCCTCAATTTAGAAAAAGAGAAGGAAGAAGTTACCAAGGTACAAGGATTCAGGCATCCCATGATAAAATTCAGTATTCTATTTCAGTGCAGGCCTCTTCTTATCCTACACAGAGCAGCAGGATGCACGGGATGTGTTAAACCCATTTCAGAGGGCTCAGCAAAAAGTGGGTTTCAGTTTAGGAAGTGGTAACAGGAGGGCTCTGGGCTTGTCTGGAGTGAACAGCCCGCTAGTAAATCTTCACAAGCTGAGCAATATTTTCCCCCTCTTTGAGAAGTAAATGTGTGATTTGAAAAGGCACAGAACGGATTTACTTCCACGGAACGAGCACTCGACAGCTTCAGGTGCTCTGTGAAACTCAAGAGTCACCTCTGTGCTCTGCGTGCTCCACGCTGCTCCAGCGGGATCTCCTCCCCCGACCCTGCTCGGCTCCCCTGCTCTGCAGGGGCACAGCTCTTTGAGCCCATTGACACCACCGTGCCGTGAGTGCTCCCAAGCCACAGCCACCAAGGGGTTAATCCAGCTCGCAGGCATTCATTAAACCGTGCTAAGAGCATTCCACAGAAATACCATCCTGAGCCAGCAGCCCAGAAGGAATAGCCAACCTGACACACTTTGTGTCCGGGCAACAGACAAATACACTGGCTTTTGAGACCAGCAGCAATGGGGCGTTTTGTGGGGCACTCAGGAACCCTTAGAAACCCACGGGCGTGGAAAACGAGTCATTGTATGGACAGCTGCAAGGGGGGGAAAAGCCCTGGAAAGCCATTTATGCAGCATTAGCTATGAAAGTCGTACTTTGCTTTCAGCAGTTTCGAGTTCTACCACCTGTTTAAAAGGCAAAATACTTCCTCATTCATTTTAAAAGCTGCGGCTCTGTCCCCCCCTTCGCTTTGTATAACGTGCGGTAAAGACACACACTTACAGGAGAATAGGGAACCTGTAGCTGTGAGTATCCCAGATATTGATCTCTATCAGGCTACATAAACCAGAGCTTTAGCAGTCTCTCAGGAGTTTGCTGTAAAAGCCATTGGAACTGCAATTAACAACAGCACATCTTAGGATAGGGAAAGACTTCTAACTAGAAGCTAATTAGGAGGGCAAACACTGAAGCTTGTTAGCTGAGATGCTAATGAGAATTATACTTGAGTGGCAGCAGACTAGCTATTCAGAGTTAATTAGAAACCTCAGCTGATAGTATATTGCTCTTAAGAGCTTTCAAAACAAACAACTGGAAAAACTGTCCTGCAGCTAAGGATCCAGCATGCCATGTTGAGTAATTCATGGGCACAGGGAACAACCAGAAGATTACACTCAGGCATCAGGGTAATTTAACAGCATGTGGAAATGGAAGAGAGGAGGTTTTTAGGAGGTGCATGCTCTCGTGGATTTTTCAAAGGATCTGTTCATCCGTGGGTGGCAGCCCTGATGCTGCATTACGCAGTGCTGGTGAAATCGGCATCCAGGGGCACCAGAGGGTGAGCGGGGGAGCTGCCACACGCCCGAAGTATCCTCACCAGCCTTGTGCAGAAGCAGGACAAGGACATGGGCTGGCTCAACAGCCCCTGGCAGCTTTCCCATCCCATCCCCAGCCTCTCCCACGCCAGCCCTCAGCTCTCATCCAGGAAAGCTGCTGCTGGGAGCTGTATCAGGCGAAGCTGCAGCTGTGTGCAAGTCGCTCTCACCATGCCTTTGCCTTCCTGGGGCACGGGAGGGGTTTACTCTCCCCCTCTCTTTGTGCAGTGAGGAGGCAAAGAGTAAATCAGGGCACTTAGAAGGGGAAAAACCTGTTAAATGTATCATGGCTGCAATGGGGATGGTGAAGTGTGGCCTTACCTGGGCTGAGTTGCATGGCTGATTCCTGCTCTGAGCAGAGCCAGGGAGGCTAAGCAAAGGGGCTGCGTGTTTAAATGTTTCCTCTGTGCCTGATTGGAAGCGCAAGAGCCAGTCAGGGGCAGGGGAGAGGCTGCTAAACTCAAAGTAGGTTGCTTGTTTCAGGAAAAGGTTGGATACTGGAGAACCTCCACACTGCGCTCATGAAAACACATGAAAATGTTCGGTCTCACAGGGGAGAGAAATGCTCCAGAATAATCAGGGGATTTTGAGTTTTGCAGAGGCCCTGTTTGCATTAAAACTTGCAGCAATTTAAGCAAAACCTGGTTTTAATTCTATTTATTGAAACCAATTGCAAACCCATGTGGATACTCTTAAATAGATTCAGCTTTCCAAAAGAAAAAAGAGTGCAAAGCAGATTTCAATTAAAGCACAGAGGAGCATCCACAAATGGTTTTACACCAGCGTAATTAAACGCATTTCAAAGTTTAACTTTAGTTTAACTAAAGATTTCAAAGTTTAACTTAAAACAAATGTGGCTTTTAATGCAGAGGTGACCTGGCAGTCACTGGCTGTTGGTATATGGGAGGGTAGGGAGCTCTGCAGTACTGAAACCTCCCTGTGAGAGTCCTGGGAGTGAATAGGTGTAAATACACCCTTCACACGAGCCTTTTAGTATCTGCAGTGGTAAGTGTGTGAAAGTATAAAAATTAAGAGTTGACACTAACACTGTCAACTATAGTCCATACATCCATTTCCTTCTTAGAGGAAAAAAATTCTGGTGCATAAGAGTATCCTGAAGAGACAAATTTACTTCAATAGAGCTTTGGGAACCCTCATTTTCACTCGATGTATTTGAAACAAGAGTCCTGGATTGTGGTTATTCAGGTTTAACAGGACTTGGAAATGCTGACTGAAGCTAGAGGCAAAATTCCCCCCACACCAGAGTGATGTAGCTCTGGGCTTGACCATGCTGCAGCTCGCTGGAGATCATCCCAGCCACAGGCACACAGCTGGGCTCAGCAGGCAGCTGTCCTCTGGTGACCAGGACATGATTGGGGCTTTGATAAACCATTTCACAAATCCAAGCTCACCAGTGGCTGGTGCCTGCCATCCCAGAGCTGGATGCATGGGCTGGGGGGTGCCTTGCACAGCTGCTCTGGGTTTAGTGCAAAGTGTAATGAGCTGCTTGGCAACTCAAACCAGGCTAAATAAAAGCAACAGAAGAGATTTAAGTAACTCATACTGATGCTTCAGAGAAGATCTACTAATGGGGAGCAAAGGGTAGGGATTGTGGTACCTGTAGGCAGTGCTAACAAACTGCCTGGACACAATCCAGCCAGCACAGCACAGCACGGCAATGAAAGGCAGCTGCTGTCCTCTCCACCCCTCATCCCTTAGGGCTTCTGGAAGACTTTCCCTGTATGAAAGACTGTGAAAGCAGCCTTCCCAGAGCTGCAGCCCAGCTTGGAAGCAAACCAGGGCAAGGCTCTCAGTGTTTCTAGGGTTTATATTGCTGACAGCAAGCAGGTACAGCCATAGGAACAGGTGGGCAGAGCTTGGATTTGGCCATAGGCTCGTTTGCATCTGTCTTCCCTTTGTGACCATCCCAGTGCCTGGAGTGGAAGGCTGGGACACTGGCATCAGACACAGCATCATCCACAGGGTATGTGTCTCCAAGGGGTACAGGACAGTAATTCCAGTGCCTGAGCTGGCAGTAAAAAGTACGTACCTGTAAACAGACCATTAAAAGGTCAGCTTAGCTAAGACTGATCCTTTTCTCAGAGTCATAGCTAAAAACCGAGTTCTCTGGATACTTTATGTTACCTTGCTAAGCAATCTCCTTGCTCCTCAGACTCCCTGAACACAGCAATCAATTTTCCCCCATGGATTCAGGAGGATGACACACAGTCTTTTAACATCCTAGCAAGCATATGCTACAAACTGTAACTTTCCCCATTTGTTATGTGTGCTTGTTGCCATCTTCCCTCCGCAGGGATAAATGTACAGCTCTAACCCTGAATTTCATCTATTTACCGTCTCCAGACTGTGAATCCCTTTCAGCATTGCTAACTTCACACTGGCTTGCACACAGCATCCAACTCCACAAGAGCCCAATTTTCCTTTCAGGCTGATGATCTCCTGCTGCAGCAGCATCAGCTCCCCCTGCCAAGGAGCTCTCTGTGCCAGCCCTCCTCTCCTGGCCCACGCTGTACACCTGCAGCAAAACGACACAATCTGTGGCAGATTTTACCTCTTTTTCTCCCCCAGAACAGGGCTGCTGCTTGGCTTGCATTGCAGCTCCCTGGGGATCAGCATTTTAGCTCTGCAGGACACACTAGCCCAGGTCTCTCTCTTGTAATGGTTTTAATTTTTTATCATGCTCAGAGCACTGCCTGCTGTCTCTTAAGCTTTCATATGCACTGGGGAATTTCCTTTGCTTGGCAAATATTCGTGGGTTTATCAAAGATTATGTCTGGGTTTTCTAATAATGGGGTTTCTAGTAATGCCTCTGAATTGACTTTTTTTTCCCTAATTCGCAGTCTGATCTCTCACAACTGACATAATGCCCCAAAATTGCAACACTGCACCTTTAATCTTAGATCACTCACCAGTCCTCTTTTTCTTCAGGGAAGAAAAAAGAGGGAAAAAAGGTAGTATCAGGAGCAGAAGTCTCTTCTTTGTTGAAGTCTTTGGCCTCAGGTCAAGAAGGCTTTTCATGGGAAAGCCCTGCCGTTCCCTGGAGAACTTGCATAAAACCCCATTCTCTGCTGCTACCTTCACCTCTGTGCCCTCCAAAGGCAGGGGCTGTATCTGTTTTCCTGTGCTGCTTCCTTCTCTACACATTCATTTTTTGGTAATCAAGTACAGCTATTGCATCACATGAGAGGTGACTAAAGGAACTTTCAGCCTAAAGAAACTAGTGAATTCATGATGCTGTTTTCACTGTTCTATGAATTGTTTGTGTCTGTTTTGTCTGGCTATGTATTATTAAAACAATTTGGCCACAGTTTAATATAGGTTGGTTTCTACTTTCATGTGTGTTCAGCAGTGCTGTATTTTTGGCATGACCTGTAATCCCAGCATGCTGGATTTCCAAAACACCCTGTGTGCTACTTATTTTGTCCTTACCACACAACGATCATGCTGTCCTTTGATTTTCACTCAGCTTCCTGGAAGTTTCTCTTCTCTCACATCAGGCAGAGGAAGTCCCTGGACCCCACATGTCCATCTCTGCATCCCTGCCCAATGCGGTGATGGCAGCAGTGCTGCTTTCCCCGAGCACATGGCCCTGCTCTGCACTTCACTCATCATTTCTGCTGCTTTGCACTACTCATTCCTGTACAATCTGATTCTCCAAGCCACCCCTTGCATCTCAATGCATTTCTCCTGTCTACTAACTTCAGTCATTGCATTTTACTTCCTCCTCTTGATGTCTTTGTGTCTTGCCTTTGCACAGACATAGGAGCACTACTCTAAGTGCTTTTCATTATGTCTCTGAGCTACCTCAAAAATTTTCTTTGCTTGCATCTTCCTTCCTTCGCAGCAGTTCTACATAGGTCCTGCAGGCTGTGGGAGATGGACAGGAGAATCCACGTGTTGTATTCTGGGCAGAAGAAAGTTTACTGTACCCGTGCCCCATCAAACAACTGCATCAGTACAATGCTGGGGCAGAACTAATGCATCCTGCTCCTCACTGGGACTTGTCATCCTGGCCTTCATTCTGTAAGAAGGGCAGCACTTGCAGTGATCACTGGGCTCACATCTGCCCAGTTTACAAGTTTTTTACTTGTACAAACACCATTAGCAAGGATCACAGACATAAGTGAGCTAACAACAAGTTCAAGTACTCTCCAGCATTTTTGCTCAAGTTTTTATTCCCATTAATCACTGCTGAGTTCATCTTTGAAGATTTGTGAACATCTTGCATAGCTTGGCCATTTAACTGCTACTTTTCCTGATTCTTGGTAATACTTGTCAATTTTCCTATCAAAACTCATTAAAGGATTTTTTCCCTTCATTTTTAAAAAATAGGATTTTCCCTTAGCTTGGCAAGTCTATTCCTGTTCCCATCCTAATCCTGCTAGAGAATGTGCATTGCTCATTACCCTTAACAACACATCTACTCTTTTTCTTGCTTTTCCTTTTTCTGCACGTCTGGCAGTTCTGCAGCTTTCCTCTTGTAAGCTGAATAAAGCTCAGTTTCTGCACCCATTTCTTATCCTACAAATCCAGCTGAGGCAGAAAGCCTAGGAGCCCTCACCGTGCCCTCCACTCACAAAGCAATTCTGAATATCTGGTTGTATCCACTTGCCACAGACAGCTCACGTCTCCCACTGGGTGCAAGCACAAAAAGGTACCTGCTCCAGAGCAACAATTCAGTTTTATTCCTTTGAGTGTAGGCCATATATCCACATGGAAGACAAGGTGGTGATCAGCAGCCAGCACGGATTCACTAAAGGTAGATCGAGCTTGCCCAACCTGACTGCCTTCTACAAGGCAACAACTACCTGGATGGCTGAGGGGAGAGCAGTGGCTGTTGTCTGCCTTGGCTTCAGCAGGGCTTTCGTCACCATGTCTCACAACATCCTCAGGCAAACTCAGGAATTGTGGGCTGGGTGAGTGGACAGTGAGGTGGATTGAGAACTGGCTGAGTGGCAGATCCCAGAGGGTCCTGATCAGTGGCACAGGGTCGAGTTGGAGACCTGTCACCAGTGGTGTCCCCCAGGGTACTGTACTGGGCCCTGTGTGCTTTAACTTGTTCATCAATGACTTGGATGGAAGAACAGATGCCTCTCAGCAAGTTCCCTGCCAACACAAAGCTGGGAGGAGTGGCTGATACCCCAGAGGGTTGTGCAGCCTTTCAGAGGGACCTTGACAGGCTGGAGAGATGGGCAGAGAGGAACCTTCTGAAATTCAGCAAGGGCAAATGTAGGGTCCTGCACCTGGGGAGGAATAACCTCAGGCACCAGCACAGGCCAGGACCTGACCTGCTGGAAGGCAGCTCTGCAGAGAAGGACCTGGGGGTCCTGGTGGACACAAGCTGTCCATGAGCCAGCAGTGTGTCCTTGTGGCCAAGAAGGCCAATGGAGTTCTGGGGTGTGTTAGGAGGAGCAGTGCCAGCCAGTTGAGGGAGGTGATCCTGCCCCTCTGCTCAGCCCTGGTGAGGCACATCTGGAGTGCTGTGCCCAGTTCTGGGCTCCTCAGGACAAGAGAAACATGGAGATCCTGGAGTGGGTCCAGCAGAGTGTGACAAAAATGATTTAGGGTCTGGAGAGTCTCTCTTATGAGGAAAGGCTGAGGCAGCTGAGCCTTGAACTGAAAGGGGACCTCATCAATGTCTGCCAGTATCTGCAGGGAGGGTGTCAAGAAGATGGATCAGACTCTGCTCAGTGGTGCCCAGCAATAGGACAAGAGGCAGTGGGCAGAAACCGATGCACAGAAGTTCTACCTGAATTTGAGGAAGAACTTCTTTACTGTTCTGAGCACTGGGACAGGCTGCCCAGGGAGGCTGTGGAGTTTCCCTCACTGGAGATATTCAGGAACCATCTGGACACAATCCTGTGCCATGTGCTCTGGGATGACTCTGCTTCAGCAGGATTGGACCAGATGCCCCACTGTGGTCCCTTCCAGCCTCGCTCATAATGTGATTCTGTGAGTCTCCTCAGCCACGTCCTGAAAGGGGAGTTCTCCCTCTCCAGTACAGAATCCTGTTGCAGCACTCCCTGTCAGAGTATTGTCATTAAAAAGTCTACCTTGTGCTTGTAAGTTACCACATACTGCAAAAACCCCCACTGAAGTAAGTACACGAGTATCCCCCACAATGAAAGGCTCTGTATGCATTTAATAATGAAATACCCATTTGTGTTTAGAACCAGATGAAAGGACAGATAAGAGCAACTGAAAACAGCTTGGATATTGCAGCTTCAGCCTGATAAAACTATGATTTTACCCTACTATTCTAAATATATCTATTTTCAAAACAAAAATATTTCATAAGGAATTTTATAATAAGTGGGAGAGCTTTCATGTCCCATCTGAAAGGGCTCCTTGAAACAGATTTAAAAAGAAAACATCAAGGAAGACATTAGGACTGTACCTCACTCTTTTATCAGTATATATAGTTCATAATGCACATCAGGTGCCACGGGAACTGCTGTTCAAGGTTACAGCAAGGTCCTTATGAAAGGGACAATTACTCTCTAGTGACAGATAAGGAGAAGAAAGTCAAAGGCAAACCGTGCGAGCGGGAAAGGCAGGAGTGCTCAAAGTTAACTGGAAAAGCTACAAAAGCCTTTACCTCGGGAAGAGGCCACTTCAGCACCTGGCTGTGAATTCAGGTTTTAATCTGCCACCAACAGTCCCCGACAGGCTCCCCCTCCCCACGCCTCAAAGGCAGCTGGCAGGAGCCGCAGCGTGGAGCAGACCCGTCCCGGGATGGGAGCCCCGTGGGGAGCAGCGGGACAGGGAGCCCGCGGCTGCACTGAGGGGCTGTGCCTGCACTCTGCTGGGCTGCTGCGAAAAAAGCCTGCATTCAGCAGCCTTGTTAAGTACGAAAAGCACAATAAAAGCATGTTTTTGAAAGGAAAATGAAAACCAAAGCTCACGTCCAATAGCACCAAATTTGGTGGAAGATTCCAGGAATCCCAGTCTCACCCATGGGAAGGTCTGGAGCCACGAAGGCTCAGCCTCAATGGAAGAGAATGAAATTGGGGAACATTTAGACAAGATGGGCATACACAACTCCACAGGATGATGTGGGATACATCCTTGGGGCTGAGGAACCTGGCTGATGTCAGAGAGGTTGTGGCCACCAGGGGAGGTTCCTGAGGACTGGAAACAAGCATCACTTCTGTCTTCCAGGAGGAGGATCTGGGAAACCAGTGTCTGATAAGCCTTAATGTTGCAATGAACGTTGGTACATCAAAACTGTGTAACTTTAAAGTAACACCTTTTCAAAGAAGAAACTTTCTGGAATGTGATCAAGAAACCAAATAAGGCAAGAATATTACCTGTGAAAATGCAAAACATCAGACTCTCACTAGAGAAAAATGCAGCAATATGAGGAGATGCAACTAGATGTAACTAGAAAAAGGAGAAAAACTTTTCGTATTTTTGATTTTCAGGAGAGGAAAAAAAAAGCACATTTGCTTTCCTCAAGTGGATGAAAGTCACCTGTATAAAAAGAAGAAAGACAGTTCTGGCTGACTCTGGAATAGTAATTTACAGGGAAAATTGTAGTTCAAAGAACAAATTAAGTATTTATTCTTTTCATAATCAAATATAAAGGAACACTCAAGGTCTAAGTCTAAGGATAAAGAACACTACTAAGAAGCAGTTTCAAGTTCTGCAACCTTCCTTCAGCTTACTATCACAGCTTACTGAAAATGGGTTTCTTTTTCTTGCTGCTCTGTAAACACCCATGGTGCAAGAGAAAATGAAACACAAAAGCTGGGAGCAACCTAAAAAATGCTCTCACACCTTTAACAAGAAGAACCTTCAACATTTTCAGGCATAAATTGGTGAAGTGGACACAGCCATTAAAGCTGAAGAATGAGAAGATGGTGTTTCCTACCATTCCTTTGTCCCTGGGCTGTATCTTGCAACCACATTACACGAAGCCTCCCTTTCCCAGGAGGAGTCATCCTGGCTCTGTCCTGCAATGTCGTTAAAAGTGTCATAGATGCTTCTCTGTCCTTGGGTGCACCACAGCTGTTTGGTCTCCAAGCAGACCTCTTCAAGCTCCACAAACTGCCTGGATGTTGATATATTATATATGATATATCCAGGTGATGATCTATCATATATTTGCATGCATATATATTTTCACAGAGAAAAAGTAACGACCTGCAACAGGCAGCAATGAACCATCCAACTGCTTGTGGTTGGGAATATTATTATTTAACAAACATGGATACTTTTCCCTGTCCATAACTGGCCCTCAGCAGACAAAAGGTCCTTTACTCGTATATAGCACACACCAGGCTGCTGCACAAATCCTATCCTTCCTTCCTGCATCACATCCTGGAGCTCTGGTGCAGAAAAGCACAAGGGAAAAAACATATGTCAGACAGCCCTCATCACTACCCCTTTTTGGGCCCTGCTAAAATGTCAAGTTTTAATTATTTTCTTTTGAACGAATATCCATCTCATGACAGGCTTTGAAAATCTCTTAAAAATATGTAATTTAGGGCTAAATTCTTGTTTATGCTACTCAGCTTCTAAACTTATCCTGTCTACATGAAATTTTATAGCCAATAAAACATGACTGAGTACACATGAAGTAATAAATTTGATCTCCTTGTCCTGATTTTTTTTCATGTAATTAAGCTACACAGAACAATACAGTTTAATCACTGTTAGTTTGGGACTGGCATTTATATTTCATCTAGAGTTAGTGCAGTCAAACTGAGAACAAAAGCAGCACAGACAAAGGAGAGCCAGACCTCACTACGTTAATAATTAATAACCACTTTGACGATATTTAACCCATCAGCACAAACACAAAAGAACTTCAAGCACTGTAAGTCTCACTGCAACAAACAGAGCACCCCATACTTTCACCAGTACATATGGTGCAGCAATCTTTTTAAGTGTAACACGATAACTCAACATGACTTCTTACAACACTCCATCATCACCCCTGGATTCATCATTATTTTCAAAGGTATAATATGCAGTTTGGATTTTTATGGATCTAAGAAACACAGATTTGCTTAATCCTGTCATCTGAGACAACTCAACTTGAATCAGACCAAGCTTGCTGTATCTTTCTCACATAAGGATACTCTCAAACCCCACAGCAGGCCAGTGGGAGAGTTGGAAAATTAACCTGTCAGCATAATACGAGCCTCTGTTTACCATTGATAACGTGACTTGGTCCCAGATAATGTTTTCTGAAGCAGCAGGTTCTTTCACTATTACTGTTAGTGGTGCCTGCAAGTTTTCCAGCTGCCAGATCATGTTTCTCACTTTTTAAAAAATACTATCAAATCACACTGCAATGGGAACAGGTATTTCCACAAGCTCGCTTTTAAGTAACTGCAGTATATAAATATGCTGCCAACCAAGACTGAAACATCATTTGTGAAAGCATTTAAGATAAACATCTGAAAAATATTCTTAGACTGCTACAATAGGTAGCAAAAAAGTTGAAGATTTATTTGGTCCCTTTCTTAAGATTCACTTCTTCAGGACTGCCAATTAATTCATAAACTCCAGGTACTTTGGATCACTCAGTCTTATCCTCTGTTACTTAGTCACGTACCAATCTATTGATGACATACAACTTTTATTTTAAAGCATTCGACAGGTGAAATATTTACTCTGGCAGCCCAGGCAGAGGAAAGAAGACAGGAGGAGAAGGAATGAGCTTAAGCCACATTACCAAGAGATGGAAGGATCAGAAGCCTCGAAAGCACTTAAAAATACTTCCCAGCTCTGCAGCATCCAGTGTTCATTTAAAACAGTGGTAGTTTGAAGCAGTTAAGAAGGCAAAGAAAAATTACTATGAACAAAGCATAATTAAAAGAGTATCTGCCCAAACTTGCCCAAAATAAAAGTTAAACAATGAATTGGGTTATTTTCATAGATGTTAAATCAAATGCCAAAGTCGGTATTTGAAATGTCAACATTAACAAGACACACCAAGAAAAGTTAAGTTAGCAAGCTTTACCCTTGCCTTTCCATTGGACAAGACAGATGCTTCAATCCTGGAGCCATTTAACAAGACAGAGATGAAAACACACTTAGAGCCTCTTCCCCAGGGGAAGAAAGGGGTAGAAAAGACTAAGATTCTGATTTGGAGATGTTATTTCAACATTGACTTGAAGTTTTACAGTGCATGTAATTCAAGATGAGCTCAATTAGCAAAAACCTTGTATTTAAATGGTCTGACTTAACCTGGCTCACAGCTCTGTGGGCATCTGGTGCATGGTCAAACCCAGCCCTCAGGGATGCATTTTGCTTGGAGCCCAAACACTGCAGCCTGGCTGAAAGAACTCTAAAATGTAAATAATGAGGTACAACAATCAGGTTGCACTTGATCAAAATCTACCCATGACATTTGCAGCTTGAAGGATATGAAAACAGCACCTGGGGTAAGAACTGCTCTGCCATACTTGGATGTGTACACCATGGGAAAGATCAGAAACAAAATTAAGGCAGAATTATGGCTGCAATAGAAGAGCAGAATGTTTGGCTTACTCCAAAGATAACATTCTATATAAACTGTATGAACTTTTTCATGTTCCTACTTCCAACTTTTTAACAAACCTACAAGTTACAAATCTTTTCATCTCTTCAAACAGTTATGCAAAACTTATGGTATAATTATGTATAATTCTACAGGCAATCAAAGCTTTTTGTCTTGTAACCAGGGTGGAGCCATGCCAATTCCCAAATCATGGCTGCAATACTCTTACAGCTGCACTGCCTAAAAAGCAAGAAAAAGCCCAATACCTATACAGGACAGGAGAGGCAGTGGGGAAAGCAGAAAAGTTGCAGTAAATTAAAAAAAAAAAGTTCTAGTCTATTAAGTGCAATGCTACATCTCCCTGTGCCTGGCAATTCATCTTTAGGGGTAATATTTCCAGAAATTAAATGGGTATTCTTCTCTGAGTGACAGAAAGATGAAGAGTTTATTACTCAAACAAGTCTCCAGCTCTGAAGACAAAGGCACTTACCACAGCACAGTTCTGTCCCTCGGCTCCACGGCCGCACTAAAAGGTGACACAGCGGCTGATCAGTCGCTACCAACGCCGACAAGGAAAAACAAGATGTAAAAAAACCTTATTTTGACTAAGGACAAAACCAGCACGTGCTTTCTACATTAAGCTACTACTTCAAACTTTATGCCAGAGTTTCCAGGGAACAGCCAAGTGCTGCAAAGTTAATCAAAACAAGATGTCTCTGAGCCGTTGAGTACTACAAGAGATCCTCCAGTGTTCAGCAGCAGGACCACCCAGAAATTTCTTTTAAGATGCAAGCCCAACAGCTGGGAAACCAAGCTTCGGCAAGTTAAACCATTTCTTCTCCTGTGTAACATTATCCCTCCCCAGGACTGCTGCGGATAAATACACTCTCATTCACAAATACAGCTGTACACTTAAATTTTGCCTTTTCTGATCTCACCTAGAATCCCAGAGAAGTTTTGGCAAGTATGACTATTAGATACAATTAAAAGCTCAACTGTGATAGTTCTCGGTTAATTGCAAACAGCACTGTGATTGTGCAGCGTAGCTGCATTTGCAGAGAGTTCAAGTATTCTTGTATATCTTAATAATACTCAGTATTTGATAGTTGCTGAAAAGAAGAGATACTGGGGAAAAACTCTAGTAAGAATGCATCAAGCCCTTTTTTTTTTTAAATAACCAGAGAAAAATCGCTTACAGTAATAGTTGCATTTTATTTTCTCTTTTTGTTTCAATGTGCAGTATTTTCAGCATTTTTTTTTTAAACTTAAACATACATCTAAAATTATATGCTTTCCTTTTCCCTTAAGTACAATTGCTTTTCAGGTTGGGGCTCCAAGCTTTTGCTCATCATTGCCCTCAAACTATACCCCACCACAGGGTGCGTTACCTTATCCTTCTCAAGTTTATCCAACTTGATGGTGTGTATACACGGACTGATGGGAATGATAAGCTCACACAAAATGCACATGACAAAAGCAGCACATGCTTCACAAATGCTCTGCAGCATTTATACCCAGTTACCTGAACGCAGCTAAAAACTTGATATACAGTAGAAGCTTTTCTGGGTATGACTGTGGGATTCTCAAGATTTTTAAATGGATACTTAGGTAGCATGCACAAAGAGTTCACCCAAAATCTCAGTATTAGGTTAAATTAACATAATTAATTTCCCCAAAATTTTGCTACATTGCTTACTCTAGTTTTTACAGCAGCTTGTTTTCACTTTAAAATACTTAAACTACTTAAAAACTAGCAAAGTATTTTGCCCTCTTGTAACTTTCATCAATTGTGTCCTTATAATAACCAAAACTGTTTTAAAATAGCAAAGCACCTACCATTGTCACTCAGTTGATTTCTACCATTAGTAGAAAGTTTAGTTGGGATTGTACATGGAAAAAGTCTGATTTATGCAATGAATGTACTCAATTAGTTCCCCATCTTCTCCCGTCCCTTTCAACCACCGGGTAACATCCTGAATGACTGAATTTAATTAAACTGCTTATTGCTATTATTTATTGCTCATTATACCCTAAAATTTCTTTTATTATGGAAGCATAAATGCTCAGCCCTGACAGCTCCACAAAATCTTAAGATAAACCAGGTCTGCTGCTCTTGAAGAACTGTCTTTGCAGTGTTTTTGACACAACCTCCTTATCTGCTATATAGTTTAACAGCCATTGGAAAAGGAGAATGGCAAGACAGAATGCTCTTAAGGCAAATCTAAATATCAACAAATTACTTTTAACCCAAAAGGTTCCACTTGTTCCCCTCTTCTTTTGACCTATATCTGTTCACTCATTACTCAGTGCTTTCGGAATGCTGCTGGTGGTTAAGAAACAAGCAATGTCTTGGTGCTAAGAAGGCATTCCTACTGAAGCAAAAGTAACACACAATCATTTACTAGATGCTTTAGGCAAGAAATGACATCTGAGTATACACTTTAGAGAAGATTTAAATAAACTCACATTCAATTGCAACTGGAAAACAACATAAATAGTAAAGAAAATACTTTGAATCCCGCAAATAAGAACTGGTTTACAATAAGTTGTCGTTTGCAACTCCTCACTCTTGCACTCAGTGCAAGGGAGGGGGCATGCTGAAATGAAACACAAAGCAAACTTTATTTAATGGGCCAGTGGGTAGCTGGTCCAAAAGCTATTTATAACAAGTTGGCTGGCATACAGGGTTCTTAGGGGAGGGCCGCGTTATAGATTTAGTAATGTAGGTTGACAACTGAATCGTAACTGAAGTTTTAAACATTAATCTGTCTCAAGTATGCTCCCAGTCATGCCATACCTCTCATCTCGTAAGGCTGCAAAGAAGCCACTTTCACTGCAAAGCACATTAAAGACGCTGTCTGCTTTGTTAAGCCAGGACACCAAATGTACGTCTTAAGACCAAACACATTTCTACCCTGTTCTCAATGAAAAAATGAACAACCTGATTTTCAGAATTAGCTTTCTGTTTACAGCAAGTTAAAAACACTCTGTGAAATAAAATCTTGCATAGAGTCAATCTCAAAGGACAGTATTTTTATTTCCTTTAAATTCAACATCAGAATCCCTTAGTGGCCACTGTTCTGCTATTACTGCCCCTATGGCACACCTCGTGGCTCATGTCACTAAAAGCAGACAGGTGTGCTTTTGAGTATGATTTCACTCCAAAAGAAATGAGGGTGTGGAAAGAATGTCTAGGAAGAAGACAGGAAAGTGTGCTGCAGTGAAATGTCCGAACTGAAGCACTACTGGAGTGTGTTCCCACACTAGGAAGACCCTTAAGCTACAACTCCTTCAGGTCACAGAGAATTTCCTAAGAGGAGGTGCCCTTCTTTAGACACTTAGGACACGTTACAGGAGGTATATATACTACAACAAATCTCCAAGAGAGGTTAAAACAGATGAAGTTATTACTACCAGTGAATCTGTGTGAGGTTAGAACTGAGTGCATCAGCTCTAGAGCTTGTCTTAAAACAGGTAATGCAAATATTTGCTCTAAGGCTGGCAAGAGGCATTTGAGGAATGGGAGTCTGTCACATCTAATGTTTTTCACCCAGCTGTGCCGACAGCTTAATTCAATGTATTTCTTCACTGGCTGGAAAGATTCTATAGCAAGTCCCAAGCTGGTTTGGAAAGTTTCATAAAGGGTCTAGCTCCCGTGATCCCAAAGGAAAGTAACCAGCTGGTCTGTGTTAATCATGAGGAGCTTAAAATTATGGAGAATTTAACAGTTTCATAACACAACATATACTGTTATACGGTGAGAATTTGACTAACCTGATGCTTAAAAAATATATTAAAATCTATTTTAAATTCTGGAAAATAGCTTACAAAAATATCTTCACTTAAACTATATATCATACAAAACCTGACTGGTATGTGGGTTTACAGTACAAAACGATTATTAGTGATTACAAAAGGGAAGAGTGATCTATACTACCCCTTAATGCAAACACAGGGCATTATATCTCACTGCCTGGAATTAGACTTTTATCAGAATTAAGATAATTTCCAATATAACTCAAAAACTTTCAAACAGTGTCTATTTTATTAAACCTTTCTCTGGAATCCTGTTCAGTTTCTTTTAAAAATCACCACAGTGCTGTGGCCCAAGGAAGAAGAGTAACCCAACTAAGGACAGAAATAATTGCTCTAGATCGTAAGACCTGTAGAGAGCTAAAAACAGCAACATCTACAGTTGTTTCTACTGCCCATACTATCAATTTCCTCTACCAGTTTCTAAAAGGAAGTGACACCAGCGGACAATTCCTTTGTAATCAATTTATGGGCAGAAGCAACAATTTTTGGTCTAGATTGGAATTAGTTTAAATACATGGGTTTAATAAATACAAATATACACATCTGTATACATTAAATGTTGTCACATGTGTATAATTTCAACATATACATTATATACAGAAATACATACAGTACATGCTCCTCCTGACAACACTATCTCGTTTTTCCAAGTGTCACCAAAAGGTGTGATAAGAAAATGAAGAGAGG
Organism: Melanocharis versteri; assembly: GCA_013397845.1. Taxonomy (NCBI): domain Eukaryota; kingdom Metazoa; phylum Chordata; class Aves; order Passeriformes; family Melanocharitidae; genus Melanocharis; species Melanocharis versteri. The sequence continues at coordinate 452,909 of VZTG01021098.1, read as the reverse complement.
TTAAATGTAGGATCTGACTGAGAACCAAGGTATCATTTCTCTATAATGAAAGACTTACAACAAATACAACTAAAGTCAAATGCTGTGCTAGATTTCCTCATGTAAAGCTCAGGAATCAATGGCATTCCCTGGGTGATGAGTAAAAGCTAAATCTGGCCCTATGTAGTGTCCTGAAATTTATGGATATTTGTGTTTGTGTCTAAAGCATTATGGATACGACAGGTAATAAAAGAGGTTGTGTAATCTAACACTTTAGCCAGTCCCAGAGTAGACCACAGCAGCCTTCTGATTCTTTACTGCTACCATATATTTGTTTACATGAGAGTGGTCCAGATGACTCCATGGTCTCAGTTAGGAAAGGTCACATGGTTGTTGACTACTGGGGAGCTTGCACCATTTTGTCTCTTAAAATGCTGTGCAGCAAGTAAGAGCAGTTTCTTAAGTATCTAGAGTTTGATCCAGAGTGACTAGTCCTCTTTTTTTTACCATCATGTCTCAAAATAAAGGAATTCAAAACAAGCTACAATAAGTGGATCACAAGAATGCCTCCTTAGTACAGTTTCTCAAGACAAATTAATCAACATATTCCAGTTTTAAAGCACTTTAAGAAAAGGTGAGATGCAAAACAAGATGTAATCTGTACAGTAAGATGGATTTCCAAAAAAAACATGAATTCAAGCACAAGGAAAAAAAATGAGGACAATACAGATGTCAAGACATTCAGTAGCATGGCTTTTGTTCATCTCCAATTACAGCACAGCTCATGCACCACACATCTTACAATTTTACATACTGTACATAATATAGAAATATTTAAGTTAAAATTTCTTTCACTGATATACTGTACTCAAATTTGAAATCCTGAGAAGAAAAAAGAAAAATGTGTGGTTACGTATGTGCACTATATCTCTGGTATCACCAACACATACACCACTGAATATCAGAAAGTCCAGAGAGAGAAATTACATGCTGGAAGTGTAAATCATAAAAGCCATTTTCTCTTTTCCTTGTTTGGGAGAGACATTAGGAAACAAATTCTATTCTGTACTACACAACAGTATATACAGGTACATAAAACTATGAAGGTGGCTAATGACTGCAGGTTGCAATAACAGTCTGTCAGTGTCTTACTGGCTGCACCACCGTGGCTCCAGCTGCACATTGGGAAGAAGAACACCAGCTACCCAGCGTGTGGTACGAGCTCGTATTTCACAGCTACAATGTGTGGCTCACGTTAGTCCCCAACATCACGTGACAAACACTGACATACTTCTTTCCACTTAGAGGTGCCTGGTGTCAACAACAACTACACTTGACTTCTCAGGTGATTTCCAGTGCTGCAGAGCACTTGTCCATGCGTGCTGGAAGGAAAACTGACAGGTCTGTATTTATCACAAATGCAACCTCAGGTATTTTCTTGATCTTGCATTCCCCATAATTCATATTCCAACACTAGTCATGCAGTTCCACTACACATCAGGATGTTCAACATGCTGTGACCTTGTGGACATTTTGCAGACAAGTCAGTAGGCGATGGTATGGGGTTCCTGGAGATGCTACCACCTCAAACACTGACTGGAAGGCCCTCCGATCCAATTCTTCATCGATCTGGTGTCGGTAGAAGTCTATGGCCACCAAACAGAAGATGTTAACATCCACCTGCTCTGATTTTCCCATTCTACTGATAATATGTGGAAGACTGAAATATAAGTTAAGGTCATAAAACAATAGACGTTGCTCCTCTTTCAGTTTAGCAGTTTTAAACACTGTTCTCCATTAAAACAGTTTATTCTTAAGTTCACCAACGACATCCAAGTGCAAAATGCTGTCATCTGGCAATTAACTGCTACTACATAAATCCTATTTCTTCATTAACATCACACAATTTCCTATCCTCAGAAATTAACTTCAAGCTAGCAGTAGTTTTCTTAATCCACTGGAGCAAACAATGCAATCAGCAACTGCTGAGAGCCAAAGAGCACTGCTGCAATTCACAGTCATTAGGACATTTCAAACATGACAAATGGCCACTTTTTTGTCTGGTCACAAAATGCAACAGTTATTTTTCTGTTTGTTTGAGGGGTTTGTTTATTTTTTCTTAAATTAACCCAGCACTAATACCACCTATATATATATATGTCTATCTATAGCTATCTCTTTTGTCTGTTCCAATTTGTTTGGCCGATGCTGAAGCCAAAACTCAGTATTACTGCAGTGCACAGCCAGGGGGATAACTGCAAAATACAGTTTGTATGCAGAGGATAATTCTCTCAAGTTTGTTGGGTTTTTTCATTCTTTTCAATATATTTTATCTTGTAGAAGAAATACAGAGCAAAGCTTTTAAAGGTCACAGCAGTGCTATCTTGGTGAAGCTTTTAAAAAGTCCTTCAAAGTAAGGACTTTCCCAATCATCATGCATAGTCAAAAGGAACTGATCTTAAAGCAGTAGTTTTAGATAACTTTGTTCTCATAATCTGTTTAGAAGTTCTCTTTTTTCCCCACAAACCTGAGGTATCAACAGCACAAAGCAATATACACCATTACTATCCGCAGTAAAACGACCTTTTTTGTGTGTTACACTTGTACTCTTATCCTTCAAGGCTTTACACTATAATTACCCAGAAATGGCACACATTCAATCTTTTTAGGATACATTGCTGAAATCCATTGACTGGTGGAAGCACTGACAAAAAAACAGGAAAGACTCCACATTGCCATTGCCACAGGTGTTCTTTGTGTGAAATTAGAAAGAGAGAGCATCACCCAGTCACGGACCATCGAGGACTGCCCAGTGCTATGCAGAGTCTGGAACACCTGCAAAATATTGTACACAGGAATAAAGACAGGGACTTGTAAAGGTTCTCTCTGGCTGCAAAGCTCTGAGGGTCACAGACTGGATTCCTGGAGACAACTCTGAGTCCAATGAATTAGTGAACTGGACTCATGACAAATGTGCCAAACTGAAGTAATCATATAGAAATACACAACTTGTGTGGTGTCTCTGTTTTTATAGATCAAATGTGCTGTGCACATCCACTCTCCAGTGGCACAGGCCCAGTTGGATGAAGAGCCAAAAACCCAGAAGCCCAGCTGAGTCCACAGGGGCTTGCCTGTTGGGTTCACAAGCTGCTGGCTCACTCAGACCTAGAATCTGAACATCAGGAATCACAACTACTAATTTTCCCTTTATTTTCTCATTATCAGTGGCTGAACTGTCCTGCTGTGAGCTGTGGCTTCCAGGTGCCATGGCCATTCTAGCCCTCCATGCTGCCTGGAAGCCAAGGCTCACAGCAGGACAGCTCACGCACTGTGTGTTTGTTAGATCTAATTAACAAAAGTGGTATATGACCCTTTGACTGAGCTGTCAATTGTTTAGAAATCTTCTGAAACATTTAAGAAAAATAAATGTATCAATACTACCTTATAAACTACTGTTGCCATGAATTGTGGGTATGGCTGCTGATTGGACAGAAATTCCCCAATGACTTTGTTCATTACATCTTGTGGGGGGAAGAAATCATCCAGGAACTGTGGCAGAATCCGAGCCACTACTCGAGCTTCAAAAGGAAATCCCTTCCTGATCCTGAAAATAACAAAAAATTAAATATTTTATGATTGAATTCCAATACATATCTTGTTCTTTTCCAATTTAATTGGCAATGGAAAGAACATTTTACTTTCATCTCTAAGTAGGCAAGTTCTCAACACTGATGAATCCAAATCTTCATGTAATCTTAATAACAGACTGCCCAAAGAGGCCTATCAAAGCTGTCAGAAGCTGTTATAGGTTTGTCCTTACCCCACACTCTCCCCTTTTCTTTTTTAAACAGTCACATTTTTTGAAGGTCTGGAATTGCATAAGAGTTGAGAGTTACCAACAGGAATGCTGAAAAAACTAAACAAGAACAAAAAAGGACAAGGAGATCACTCCTCCTAGTTATCAGAGAAAAGACCATTTATAAGCAGAACACTAATTTTCATTCATAACATCTTTGCATTTTTTATTCAAGATCAGAATGACCAACGTATCAAACAAGAAAAGCAAGTTGCATTGCTGTGTACAGTGGCGAAAAGATACTCCGACCTACAGACAATTTAGTTTAAATAACACTAATTGGAAAAGTCTTTCTAATAAAGGCTGCATCTGTTGATGTGCCAAGATCAAGTTACCATCATGTGATTCTTCCCTGCAAAAGTTATTTTTTGCTTGTAGTAGTCACATTTGTTTTTCCAGCTCCTCAGAATGATATATTCAAAAGCACTCAAGCACTGCTTTAGTTCTGTTCTCACCAAGTGCAGAAGTGAAACCCTCCCCCAGTTTTATGGAAAAACCACTGAGCACTTTAAAAAATGTAAACCATTACCCACAAACTACTACACAAAATCTAACATGCTATACTCACTTAAGACAGCTTGAGATTGTCAGATCAAAACAGGGGTTTTGAAATGTTTCCATTAATGAGTTCCATGTGAATACAGAAGTTTTACTGTATCCTTCCACTGCAATTACTTAACAGCCTCAGAAAGAGTAACTCTTGTGAGGGGGAAGGGGGAAAAAAGTTTTAAACTCTTAGGGTGGTTTGAAAGATTATTTCCTGTAAACTGGATTTATATCCTTGATTAGGTAGAAGACATCCTGAAAAGCACTTAAGAGTTTGACCTGAAGGGAGCTGGAAATACATTTATGAAGTATTATGGTTTGTGCAACACACAGTATCAGTTAGGACATGTCTGGTTTTCATTTACATTCCTGTACATTTGTGCTGCCTTCAGCAATTCCATCAGTGTTGCTGTGTATACCAGGAGTGCAACTTTCAAGCCATAGTAAGTAGAGAAACATCACTAATTAACTGTAAGAAGTGTCAAACAGAGAAGTGACTACACAGTGACAAACACAGTAATTTCCCTCCCAGAGCCCCACTTACACATTTTGTCCTCTTACCTATCAAAAAGGACAGATACTCGTTCCATTGCGACAATCACGGATTCACTGTCAGGAGCACCAGGATTTGCATCTGGGATACGGCTGGGGCTGATTTTTTCCTTTCCTAAACCAAAATAATTTGTTACAAGTTCACTGTGGATGTTAAAATACACTTCTTTTACTCTTGGTAACAAAAATAAATTAAGAAAATTAGCGCTGTTAGTAAGCCAGTCTCTCAGCACACCAGAAGTATAAAAAAGTGAATACCTGTGTACATGCAAGTCAGCATTAATCCAAGGGCTGCCATTGCTCTGTGGGGGCTCTGCACATTCACCCTGTCAACACTCAGTTTAACCAGCGACTCACTGTCCAGCCTAGAAAGCTGCTCTGAAAGGAGGAGTCGTTCCAATCCTCTCAGGACACAGTGATAAATAATGGATGGTGTTGATTCATCACTTCCAGACACCATGACTCCACACATCTGAAATAAAGCAAAAAACCAAACTACTTGGTTTTGAGGTGTATTTAGGTCATCTTCTAGCACCATACCACAATAGTATGGGATGGCATCAGGTATTAACAAAAACTGATGAAACTAAACCCAAAAGCATACCTACACCTCAGCTATCAAGTTAAGTGTTAAAGACAGCTATGTGGTGATCTCAGGTTACATGACCACCCCTGACTGGAGGCATCACAACATACCTGTATAATTCCTGCAGAGAACTCAGGCCCTACATCAAGTGGGTAATTCTCGATCAAATAGAAAGCAGCTGCACACATTACCAAAATGTGCTCTTGGTTATGGATATTCACACAACTGCAAATGAGCAAAAACACTAGTGGTCACATCAAAGTTGTCTAGGTTACAGAGACACTATAAACAATTCCTACAAAGTATTTTTGCACATGAAATGTAAGCCCTTTTTAAAATCACAGAAAGTATCACAGAGATGCCATAAGAAAACACTGATCATCATGAAAATGACAGAAAAATGAGGTTTAAGTAACACAGTTTATGAAAGACACAAAAGCCGGTACTATCAAACAGTTTTCTCACCCTCAAATATCATTTCACTCTGTAAATTAAACCTAAAATTGGATGATATTTTCAATGAAAATGCCAAAACCTGCTTGATACAACAGCCTGCTCTAAAAGGTACTGGCAACTGCCAACAACAGAGAGCCCTTTTGTTCACACATAAACATGCAATGGTTTGGAGCCAGGAGGAAAGGGGGAAGATTCTTACTGTGCTACTCCTCTCAAATTGGAGAGCAGATACTCGCTGATAATTGGAATGAGTTGCTTTGCTGTCTCGTCGAGCAAGTCACACTCAAGGATATAAAGAATTCCATGCAGAGCTCCAATCCGACTCGGCATATGGGTGCTTCTGAGGGTTGATTCCAGCAGTCGACTTACTGGTTCAGCCACAGCTTTATCCTAATACATCCAACAAGAGTATTCATTAGAAGTCAACACTGGTTTAAATACTGGCAAGTCTGTCATTTGGAAATACTTGGAACAAATTAAAGAGCAGAAAATAGGGAACGAACCAGAGCCTGGCTTAAACTTCTTTGAATCAAATGTCACAAGACTAATACAATCAGACAAGAGATGAGTTGCAGATTAACTAGGAAATTGATGCTACTGTGTTTTATTTGTATAAAGTTATGTCACGATTTAAAATTTAAAAACCCCAAACAAGATAAGGATTAGTTCAGTAAATAGTACGTGCTATTAAGAATATAGGACTCGAATGATTGAAATTTTCTGGCCTTCCAGCTAAGCACAAAGGATGCTTCCATCTGAAACAGACTGGCAGCAGAAAACCATACTCTGCCATCTACTATCTGTCTACTCAACTCATAGCACATCATCCCCCTTATTTTTTCTCTGAGACCGCTGGTACTCAGACCTACACATCTTTCCCTCCACCAGTCCTGTGATCTGGATGAGGGAATCAAGTGCACTCTCAGATAGGCAGGAATGTTGATCTGCTGGAGGGCAGGAAGGCTCTGCAGAGGGACCTGAAGAGGCTGGATCAGTGGGCCAAGGCCAGTGGTCTGGGGTTCAACAAGGCCAAGTGCTGGGTCCTGCCCCTGGCTCACAACAATCCCTGCAGTGCTACAGGCTGGGGCAGAGGGGCTGCAAAGGGCCCAGGGGAAAAGGACCTGGGGGTGCTGATTGAGAGTGGCTGAACATGAGCCAGGTGTGCCCAGGTGGCCAAGAAGGCCAATGGCACCTGGCCTGGATCTGCAATAGCATGGCCAGCAGGACCAGGGCAGTGACTGTCACCCTGTACTCCACAGAATCATTAAGGTTGGAAAAGACCTCCAAGATGATGGAGGCCAACCTTTGACCGAGCACCACCATCAACTAAGCCACAGCACTAAGTGCCACGTCCAGTCGTTTCTTGAACACTTCCAGGGATGGTGACTCTACCACTTCCCTGGGCAGCCTGTTCCAATGCTTAACCACCCTTTCAGTGAAGAAATTCTTCCTAACAGCCAACCTAAACCTCCTCTGGCACAATCTGAAGCCATTTCCTCTTGTCCTGTCACTTGTCACCTGAGAGAATAGACCAACCCCCACTTTGCTATAATCTTTCAAGAAGTTGTAGAGAGTCGTAAGGTCCCCCCCGAGCCTCCTTGGGCTCCATCCTTAGGGAAATGCTTTAGTTAGGCCAACGGTTGGACTCAATGATCTTAAGGGTCTTTTCCAACCTAAAGGATTCCACAATTGTATGTTTAGTATTCACAGGTCAAGCTGGTATCAGATACTTCACTCTGTTATCAAATACCACATCTTACTGGAATATGCAAAATCTATCCTGAATTTTAGTTTTGGAAAGTCTTTTCCTTACTATCTAAGTAATGAATAGAAATTACTTGCTTTACCTTGTCGCTTTACTCATGAAGTATCTAAGATACAGGCCAGTTTGACAGTGTCTGGCCTCTACTCGCTCTTTTTAAGCAGATTTTCTATATAACTGAGCACAGAACAACAAGCAACTCTTGATGAAATCAACTTCTTGTTTAAGTCCCACCAAGCTGTTATATTCAGCTGTTTGCTTGTGAGAAAGTGTTATTAGCTCACTGAGTGGGAAACGACAGCCTAGTCAGAATAAGCTGATCTCTAAAACTGTTCTGTATGTTTGCCATCACCTTCCCAGCCTTCCCTTGCACAGTTGCTGCTGCAATTGCTACTGGAAGCCCCACCCTAAAAGGCTTTCAAAATTTATTTCACCACTATTACCCATATAGCTTTATATTAAGTCTCAGATTCTCTAGGAGTGCTGACTCCTTCCAAAATTATTTGTGAATTTTTTTCCTAAATAATTTCACTCTGAAATGTTCACTGGAGAAAGGACTTCTCATCTACGCATTTCAAGACAGAATGATGCAGTAGGGGGAAGAGTGAGGGAAAGAAAAGGGGTACCTGACTATCTGGGGCTATATATTCATCACATGCACTGTCCCAGCCTCCCATGAGAGTACAGACATTCACCAGTAGTAACAGTAAAATCTAGCAAAAGCTGTTCCCTAAGTCCTCATTTCTGGCCTCAAATGTAACAAATGAGGAGTCCAGGGCAAAGGCAACACTGAACTAAGACAAACCAAAAAGCACATTAAATTATGCTCAAGCCTCAAAAAAATACAAACCAAACAACCTTTCTGTTTAAATACAGTGCAACTGGGGATAATGTTTGCAAACTCTGAAAGCCCAGAATACATATCCTATTACTTCTTAAGATCAGCTAAAGGATATTCTTAGAGACAAACCACCCTTACCAAGTACATCAGGTTTTGCAGCAGAAGCTGAGTTAACCTAGACACTCGTGAACTTGCAATAAGCTTCCTGAGAATTTCTTACCATTCCAAGAACAGCAGCAGCTTTACAAGTAGCTGGTATCAAATACTGTACAAGAATCTCATCTTCTGATGGATGCACCTTTCGCAACTCTGTCAATGTTGTGTACATCATCTCAAACTGATTCCTTTCTGTAAATAAGTCTGACACTGCCAGAAGCTGTACAGAAATTAAAATTGAATATAAAAAAAAATCCCATTAGCAGACAGCCAAAAATTAACTCTCCCTTCTGTTATAACTGTGAGCAAAAGATTTCTCAATTGATCTATTAAATGTGTAAACATTTACTCAAGGGTCTGAAATAACTGTTAACTATTGTTGTCCAGAATTAATTCTACCATTCATCTCAGATAAAAATGACCTCCAAGAGGTCCTTTTTACCAAAAGGTTTACAAAATCAAAGCCACTATAGTAAGTAACTCTGGGACATGAACAAACATTGCTATTTACAATGTACTAAACCATCCCAAAACACACAACACATACTGCCCTTGCAAGGATAGTTTCATTTTAAGTCTCTTATGATAATGAATAATGGCTGTCAAGACACATTCCACACCTATGTTCTTTAGTTTTGCTTCTACACTTTATAGTCCATTTAATTCTCTAATACATTATTGTTCCATCTTCATTTTCTTACAAAGGGATAGCATAAGCAAATGTTGGTTTAGCAAGCAGTCAATTAAAATATCAACTGTCATTAAGTAACGATAAAGTATTTGTAATGGAGCAGCAGAATATGCAATCCAGATGCTTATATAGCTTAAATCAGTATAATGCTGTAGTTGCTCAAGTTATGTTTCTGTACTGCCCACTGAATAGCACTCCCAAGAAAATTCTGAGTGTTCCATATATTAAAAGATGCTTTACAAATGCTGCTTAGCTCTGAACACTTGGTAACATATACTCAATTATGACTCTGAATAATAATTCAGACTTACTGATCGCACCACTTCACTGATCAAAATGACTGGTGTTCTCTTGCTGGGGTTGGATGGCAATATCCACTGACTGTACAGTTCAAGCAAGAACTGAGAACAAGAATGGATATCTACACCAGCCCGGTGTTTCCTGCAAGGAACAATAAACAAGTGCTAAGACAGCTATTCTTAAGCCCTGCTAAAATGCTTGATTTGAAATAATACAGCTATTTACCAGAATCCAATTTATAAACCCAGCTTATTGAACTCAACACGAAGAAATAAAACCTGATCTATGATTCAAAAGAGAGAAGAGACAAAAAAAGAAGATACCTGGTGTTGATAGGAGAGGTTGGTGGTGAGGAAGGAGCGGGTACATCGTTCTCATCTTCTTCATCCTCACCCCACTCTTCTTCTCTCAAGGGAGTGATATTATTTCCTAACCATATGGAGTGTATAGAGACCTTGCAACACACACAAAAGAGAAAAACAAATAGCAAAGAAGTGCATTTAACACCCCCATAGTCAGACTAGAAAAATCTTAGAAGCCAAATATATTTTCCATTTAAATGACAGGCAACACACAGTCTGAGGAGACACCCAGTTATGACCTACTCTGCATCATTCAGAGCTTATAGTTTCTATTTGATGTCAAGCAATGCTTCTTCACTGATTTTTCAGAAACTGGAAGAAATGTAATAAAAATAAAGTTTAAAGCTGAGCTTTTAACAAACCTGTCCCAGTTTATAATCCATGTCTCCTATTTCTCGTTCAGTATTGATCTGCAGTAAGAGTTTTTCATGGCTGATAAGAGCACCTGTAACGAAACACAAGATGAATTTTTAAACAGTACGTAACAAAGCACATGTGAAAATGGCTTTATTTCCCACAAACTGGATTTCAAATTTTCCTGAGCGTACCTTTTCCACTTCTTAAATGCAAAAGAAATTCACTCTCCCCTTCTCCCCCACAAACGAGCACTTACCTGTAGTAGCAGGGGAAAGTGATGGAACAGGGTCCCAAGCTTGGTATAAGTGATGAGTAGCAATATTATCTCTCTTAGACACCATTGCCTGGATTTCCTGTTCAACAATTCCCCTGATAACACTTAGCTTCCTCCCAAACCTGAAAGCCCAAGAGAAATCCATTTTAGCAGATTTTTCCCCTAACAGTTTTGTGCAAGTCTGGCTTGCTCTGCAATGTTATGTGTCTATGCTTATTTTCAGTATCAGGGAAATGAAAATGTTGAAAAATACATTCTGCACACTGTTTACTAGATTTTATTAATATGTTATCTTTTTCAGATCATCTTTTAACTCAGCAGGTTCACAATGCTAAGTCCATGCATCTTCTATGTAAACAGATCCATCCATATATACTCTTACTTAGAAAATACCATCTACACATATTTTTGCTACAGCTAGACTAAGCAACTCATTATGTATTAACCACAAATTTTATGCATTTGGAAACAAGTAAAAAGAAATACCTTGTGTCCAGAGCTTTTAAAGCTTTGTTGCGGGGCTGCTGTTCCAAACAGCTAACTGCTGGATTGCCTGCAACAGGTATGGTCATTGCACTCAGCACCAGGGAGGTTATGGCTTGTACTGCAAGAACATTAATTTGGGTCCTCTCTGTATCTTCCTGTAAAATGAACTCACTGTAATTTGAATTGTTAAAAAAAAAATCCCAAAAGCTCTGAATATCAGTTTGTCATGTTTCACTAAATTATCATTAATAAGTCTGACATTACTCTTCTTCCCATCCAGAAGTATATGTGACATAAACAATGCACACAAAGCACTGACTGTAGCAGCAACACCTCCTTCCCTCTCATCAGCCATTCTGCACGCATCCTCTCTTGTCCCAACAGCATTAAAACCTCAAGATGTCCATTTTGGAACCTTTTAAGAAGTGTTTAGCTTCTTTCTTTGCAGCTACCAATTAGTTACTTGTTGAAACAAAGCATCAGATCACAAAAGCATCTGATCCTTTTTAGAAGATGTAAGATGGCAACCAATGTTCAACTTAAAAAAAATTTATTTCAGAAAATACTAACATACTGAAATTTACAGCAGCACTTAAAATACCTGCAATTTTGAACATACTGGTTTGCCTCGGCAAGCAAGAGAGTGATATTATTCTTGTTCCACAAATACTCTCCACATGACAAATAAGGAACAACCAATAGCTAGATTGCCCTAGGTCTGACCCAACACGGCCATTATGCAGAAAACAGTTAAGTCAAGGTAACCAAGCCTGTATAACTAACAGAAAATGATAACTCAGGGAAGAGGGGTGATGATTCCCTATTCCTTTTTGCAGTCTGATACCTAGGAAGCAAGGGAAGCAAACCCCTTTGTCTGCTACTCAGGATCCACAGTTTGTAGGCATCTGTCCTCTGAATTCTTCAAACTGCTTAAGGCTCCTCACCTACCACCAGGACCATGAACAAGCCTAGGAAAATAACCTTTCAGGTCAAAGAACTAGAACCTAGTAAAATCAGTCTACTAGCAGGTTAAGACAGCTGAAGAGGGAAGAATCTCTCATGATAGCCAAGTTCACTCTCAACTTGACTTTTCAGAGAATCATCAAGGTTGGAAGAGACCTTCAGAATCAGCCAGTCCAACCATCAACCCAACATCACCATAATCACCCCTAAAACCACATCCCTAAGTGCCACATCCAGACCCCTACTGAACACTTTCAGAGACAGTGACTCCACCACATCCCTGGGAAACTTACTCTAATGCCTAACTGCTCTTTCAGTGAAAATTCTTTTCCTGATATCCAATCTGAGCCTCCCCTGGTGCAACTTTAGGACTTTCACTTGAGAGATGGCAGACGAGACTGATCCCCACCTGGCTACACCCTCCTGTCACATAGTTGTGGAGAGTGATGAGGATCCCCCTGAGCCTCTTCTTCCTGAGACTAAACACTCCCAGCCCCAGTTTTGTTGCTGTTCTTTGGACATAAATATTTTGATATAGGAATTGGTATATAAATACATATATTTTGGTATATAAATTGGACACAAATTCTGCTATAAATTTCTTCAGCTCTGATCCCCAAATGCTCTCCACTGAATTTTGAAAATTTGCCTAAGCTAGAAGCCCAGATATCCAATATACAGTCTACAAGCGGGAGCAAGACACATGAACATGCATCTTCAGGTCAATTAATTTCTAGTCAAGAATCTTACAAAAAAAAAATCTGCATTGAGTGATGTACTAATAAAGAGTTGAAACAGCTTCATTAATTTTTTCTGTACTATTTACATGCTTGCAGAGGCTCTAAGTCAGAAGATGGATGTGTCTGAACTCATCAGGATATGCAAAAAAGGAAATACAAAATAGAAAAAATTCCTTAGTGTTAGTCACTTCTTTTCTGCTTTACAGTTTTATTAATAGAAACACTTTTCTTGCTTTAAGTAAAATTTCCTTTTAAAAATACAATGAATGACATTACCTCTTGCTGGTTCTCCTCTTGGTCCATTACAATGGGCTGAGTCACGAGCACACCAAGCAAAGTAGCCCAAGTCTCTTCAAACTGAGTACGGCTGATCCATCCTATGGAAACACTCAGAGATAGCCACTCACGTCTTAACACACAGTTAGACAAGGAACAGCATTAAAAAAGGTACATTGTTTCCACAGACCTAGTTTCATACTACTTGCTATTCATTTTGGCGTTTTCTGTAATGGAACAGGCTCCCCAGGGAAGCGGGCACAGCACCAAGCCTGATGGATTTTAGTAAGTGTTTGGACAATACTCTCAGGCCCATGGTGTGACTTTTGGGGATGGTCCTGTGCAGGGCCAGGAGCTGGGACTCAATGATCCTTGTGGGTCCCTTACAATTCAGCTTATTCTGTGATTCTGTGATCTGCTAGGTGTGGATGGGAATGGCAGAGAACGACACCACAGCTTCTCTCCTTCAGCTCCAAGAAGGTGGAGAGAACTGGAAACACTGTGCTAAGAGAGTCATAGAATGGTTTGGGTTGGAAGGGTCCTTTCAAGATCTCCTAGTCCAACTCAAACATCTGATGTCTGAGCTGAAGGTAGGTAACAGAGGTATCTTATCACAGGACTTTATACTATGCGTTAATAGAAAAAAGTGGTGGGGAAGTAAAATATTCTCAAACATGCTGTCAAGTGTATGCTCCAGAAAACAAGTGGTCGTTCTTCAAGAGCACACTGAAATCTCCCGAGTAAGAATAATTTTTGGCTTTATTTCTGTAATTTATTCTCCTCTTTGAACAAAATGTAAGAATTACTACAGCACAATTACTAACCTGCTCTGAAATATTATCTGTCTTCCACATAAGCAACAAAAGTAAGCAAACAGCTCCAGATACAGTTATTCAGTCATTCCAAAACACAGGTAAATTCCCAATAAGAGCCAAGTGTATTAATTTAATTTTGTACATACCAAGTGTATTAATGCGATAGATGAACTCCTTAAAGATTTCCTTTTCTTGAAGAAATTCTACTGGGATTTCAGGAAAAACTGTGCCAAAGTCACCTAAAGGCTTTGGTGACCAGCCTAATTTCCAGACCTGAAGAAGTAAAGTGAAAGTATAATTATGCAAACCAGATTTGATATTTCAATTACAGCTCTAAATATACAGGCACCATTCAAAGGCAACAAGACACCAATAAATAAAGTAATTCTCCAAACAGAAATATAGTCAAAGGAAGATGGAACATCTAACAAAATGTACATACAATGTACACCATATTTCTTATTTTAGGGCTTTTTTCAGCATACTTCCCACTGTAAATTAATTATCCAGTTTTATGGTCCAAGTTTAGATACAGAAGCAAGTTCCTGTCACTTATTTCAGTTTAGGGACTGTGCAGAAATGATGCTGAAATGGAATTCAAGGAAGACAGTTCACATACTACTGATGCCTGAAAAAGCACACTGATACATCAGAGAGGGAGCAAAAAAGTTTCAACCAAAAAATTAACATGTTTTGACATCCCCTCAAAAACAGAGTGCTGAGAAAGAGAGAAATGGCCTTGCACATGTTGTTACTCAGTGTTCAAAAAGGCAAACTGATTGATCAAACCAGCTAAAAGTTGAAGTTCTACCAATGTAGAACTTAAGATGCAGCACCATGTTTGGTTTTCAAAGTTTTGAATAACTTTTGAAGTCCTGAAAGCAAAGCATAATAAACATACCAAGGGAGGTACTCTGGTGTAGCTGTTCACTAGAGGCAGCCTTGCTAAACTGATAATGATGTTCTTGAGGACAGGCGTGAGAAACGCGGGGATGCTGCTGTTCCTTTCGTGCCCCAGTGACAAGACAGTCTGTAAGCATTCCACCATCTCAGCTATCATTTCACATGCTGCAATAATGTGTTTTGTTTCTTTGTTGGGAGAGAAAGAAATGCGGTTTTATGAATCCACTCAGAAGACAAATAATTTAAAAAGACAGAAATAATAAAAAGTTTTTAACAAAAGAGTATGTCAACTGAAAAGGACAAAACCACAGTAAGGACACATACAAAGAAATTTTAAAAATTTAAAATCCCTCAACACTTTAAAAAGCTCAGTCTGTAGCATGCTGCACAGCTAACAGAACCCCCCAAAAGAAAAATCTGCATTAATGTATAACTTTCAAGAAAAAAAACTACTATACCTATCAAAAATACGCCAACCTATATTAAATAGACACTTACCAAATACAAAGAAGGTCTCAGATGAACATTCATTGTTAAAAATAATAGTAATGGAAAGGGTACCTAAAATATTTCTTCAGCTTAGGACAGAAGCAAAATTCACTGTTTACTTACTCGGTACATTTGAATCAACTTCCCCCTCGCTTAAAGGTTTTGAAGTATTCTTTCTTTCAGGACTAAGAAGTTGATTACCAGGTTCCACAGCAACTGAATCGAAGAAAAATATTTGAATGATACAGCTATTACATATTTCATATTCCATTTTTTTAATCGACACCACACAGCAGTCAAACGTTTGACATATCCAAGGCATTTGCCAAGTTCAAAAGTAAATACTAAATTTTAAACAGCAAATAAAGTAGTAAAAACTAAATCTGTCAAACAAGTAATTAATAAGGACTCAAAGGAAATGTTCCAGACACCCAGCATTTGATCAATGATGACTGGCAATTAACAAAATTTTTCTCCCAGCCGGTCAAACTGCACTCACCTGCTTCTATGATAAATCTAATGCAGCTAATTAAGGAGCAAGCGTATGTCACATGAGCAGCAGAAGACAGCAAATTCCAGAGACTAGGCTGCTGTAGTGTCAGACAGCAACAATCCAGACCAGCTTGAAGATCTACACTTAATGGAATCTGGTCATGCACTAAATGCCATGATAGTGCCTGTACAAAAAGAGAAGTTTCTCATTAATAGCAAATTCTCACAACTGAACGACTTCTAACTAAGGGTGACTTTTTTTTAACTCAGCAAAATGTAAAGTTTCAGTAGCAAATAGTATGGATTTTTTCCTGAGAGAACACTATTTATTTTAAGTACAAGAAAATTACGATATTTATATACTGTTTATTAAGTGTCCCAAAAATCAGTGCAGGACCCATTCTCCCAAATGCCAGCATCATTCCGTCAATCAATCAACCTCCCCTTGTCCTACAACCCAAATCTGATTTACTAGCACAGGTCAAACACAAAAAAAACACTGAAGAAATTTCTACAGTTAAGAGAAAAAAACTGCCCAGATTTAAAGTTCCTCAGTGGTGATCGGTTTAAGATAGGGGTGTTCCCTCTCCCAACATTTCATCACACCTTTAATTATGGTGTAGTTTCTTACCTCTACTGACATCACTATGAATTTCAGGATATCATCCTCTTTGTCAGGAGGAACACGGAGACCAGCTGGTAGTTTTGAGAGTAACAACAAATACTGAGCCAGTGCACGACAAAGCGTCATCATAGACTGATACATCACCTCATCTCCTATAAAATAAGACTGGATGAAATCTAGCAGTTTGAATTTTTTTCCCTTCAATAAATGTTTTTCAGAACTATTTCATAAGCATGTTTATGCCAGGTATCTTGATTTTTTTAAATAGTATGTTCATGTATTCACAAGATATCTGTAAAGTATCTTTGCAGATGAGAGAATAAACTTTAAAAGACCATTATTTCTATTACCAAAGATATCGCTTAGTTTTTTCCAGTAGGCTGATGGCTCAGTTGGCAACAGTGGCTGAAAAACCTGGTGGTTGGCTGGAAGGCTTTGTACAGCAGAAGACACATGATCCAGAGTTACCCTTCGAGCTGTTTCAAAGAGGCTGCTTTTCTGGTCCCTTGAGAGCTCATTCATGCCAAGGCTTAAACAAGGTGCTAGCAAGCTTAGGTTGAATTCCTGAAATCAAATAGTAAATAAAAAGAAATTGCTTTTAAAGAGAAAAAAAGTATCTGGTGGTAATATTCTGGCATTCTGATGTGATGGTAAAGTTACAGTTTACTGATTAGCTAACTTGTTATTAGCACGTCTGCTCTACTGCGGTGTAACGATATAATTAAGCTCACACTGGCTCCAAATTTAAATTCCAGTCAGTACCATACTGGAAAGAAAAATCAATATGCTTATTCCAAATTTTCAGGACAATGTGTGAATAAAGATTAAGGGTGACATATATACAAGGAATCTTCAAGTAATAAGTTTTCAAACAAACAAATCAAATAGCTTTTTAAAAACAGCTTCCCCACTATTTTATCTGCATACCAGCAGCAAATATCATGGTGAGAATTTGAACAAAAGACATTCTTGAATACAAGTTTTCCTTTATGCCAGATTTACTGTCTGTGGCCTGTTACTGGCTTACTGCAAGTCCTCCAGCACAGATATTGAAGAGGTTACAGAAACAGCTGGCCTTGGCAAAGACTGTATGGTAAAACAAGATTATGTAAAATGGTAAAATTGGATTATTCTGATTGCAGTACATAAATAAACCTTTGCTTCCACTCTTTCTACTCAAAAGTTACTATTAGCAACACTGCTAGACACATATCCACTGTTTTACACAAATATCTACTATTTTAGTTTTAATTGAGTTAGTATTATCAGTATATATTATCAGTATCAGTATTATATAAATTTGAAGTGTTTACATGTAAGAATGTAAACACTTTAGAATGTAATCAATTAATACTACCAATAGGAACACCTGAACTAATTACATCCTCTTTCTCTGCCAAATAAGTTACCTTGCTGGTCATGAAGGAGTTCAGGTCAGGCTGAGGAATCCTATTTACCAGCTCTGCTCCTTCCAGCAGTGCTGCGTCAGACTTGATGTAGCACTGTGACCGCACTAGTGACACATACCAGTCCTTTAATGATCAAAAAAGGAAATTTATTACATACTGTTTTCAGAAAACAACTCAGTATATGGGGTGCAGAGGGAGAACTGCTCATTGGCATTGAATGTCTAAGACATCCACAGGTTTCATTAATATAAAAAAACCCCTCAAATTAAAATGCAAAGCAAAACAAACAACCGGTGAATGGAAATGGAACATCTTAAACTAGACCAATAGATGTCCGCTGACAAGTTGTCTATTTCCATAAAGTCTGGACAGGAAATGAGGAAAAATGAATCTTAATATATAGCGCAGGTACTTTTATTAGGATCCTAAGGCTGGGCAGACTATCTAGGAAAAAAGCATGCAATACTCAGTGGTCACACAAATACAACAGTCATAACAGAAAAACCAATACTATACCCAAGGAAGAAAACTCTTCAGATTCAAATAAATTCGCTGACATTAATTAATTAGAAACAACTAAACCTGTCAGAGTTCAAGGAGCATCTGGACAATGCTCTTAGTCAGAGGATTTATTTTTAGGTAGCCCTGTGAGAAGCAGGGAGTTGGACTCATTGATCCTTATGAGTCCCTTCCAACATAAGATATTCTATGATCCTGTGAACTATGCAGAAGTTGTGGAGGAAGCATGCAAAAACTACTTCTTTTGTTTAGAATTTACAGTGACAGACAAAGGAGGTTTTTGGCCTAATGTGAAGACAAAGCTATGGGTAAATGGTTTCTGGGCACAGCATTTTCTCCTGCTGTCCAAGTAGGTCTCAACATCTCCCCTAAGCCCATGACTGCTTAGACTGATCCAAACTGTCAACTAATCAAATAATTTTTGCCATCTCAGTTACATAGGCTTCCTATTACTGTGTATCACTGTAGAACATGGAGGGATGAAAAGGAGAAATTATTTGTACCATGGGACAAAATAGGAAAAAGGAAGACACAGAAAGCCCCAGGACTTGCTCTTAGCCTTCCACTTCACTTGGAAATAAACACATCTAAGTTCAGGAAAGACAGAGACAGTTCAGTATTCTTGATTGTTCTCTGAAAGTAATTTAAAGCTGAGAAAGAAAAACTGAACAAGCAATGTTTAATTTCCAAGAGACAGCCAACAACTTTCAGCAAATGAATAAAACTAATAACTGTAGTAAACACATCAAGAAAACAAGATTATTTATCTGTCTCTATTGAACTGTATATAAATCTTTCCATTAAAGCTGAGCAAAGAAACCAAACTTGGTAAATTTTTCCCAGCACTGTCAATGTAACAACTATCTATGTTTGTGCTAATTATCCATCCTAAATTCAACAGTCAGCCAACACACATGAAATTAATCACTGATCTATATTTGAGATACTTTGACAATCCTGAGAACATTAACTGCATAGTAAAAATAAGCTGCATTTAAATATTTTGTAACGAGTAAAGCCTGTTTATAGCCAAGGCACTTTTAGTGACTCTTTCTAAACATAATCTTACTTTGTCTAGAACTACATTCTCTAAAGCTGGTTGGTCTTCTCCATCCAGTGGATGTGAGGTAACCAGAGGTGAAGGACTGGTTGTGTCTGGTGCCACCATAAGACGAAACCTATCCAAGAGCGAGTAGAGTCTTTGGTGTCTGAAAACAGAAGAACACATCAGCAGAGAGCTATCTTAGTTTTGTAAATAATTTAAAAATAGAAAGACATCCAGTGACTCAATTCCAATCCTAGGACAGAAAAGCAGTAGGGTCTTCAGTTTTTTGTTAGATACATGCAGTCATATGATGCAAACTTTTTTCAGGTATCAGTGGCCAAAATTAATTAACTCAGCACCACCAACAAATAAAGATTTAAATTTACTTTAGCGTTAAAATTTGTGATATACTTAAGTATAAAATACAGCTTTCTTTATGCAGCAAATACTTTAATGAATAAGAAGAACCACAGTTAGTGTACAGATTATTTGATTGCAAAAAAAATACATTCTATCAGATACTTTTCAAGAAGCTACTAAAACTATAATTCTATTAATAAAAATGATCCCTCACTATACTAAGAACTCCAGTTTCTGGATTTATGTCAGTGTCAGAGATTTTTTTTTTCTTTTTTGGTAAAGGTTATTTTGTTTGGGTTTTTTTTAAATTCCACTACTGCTATCAAGAACTTGTACACAGTAATTTTTTGGAGTTTTTTTTAAAAATTAAATAGAACATTACCTATGTAGGCACATTACTACTGATATACTGCAGTTTCAGATTTTAGGTTCTTTCCCTTACTTATTTCAGTCAACAGATATTAACCTCAAACAGAAATGACAATAGGAATAAATAAGGATCTTTCCAACATCAAATAGAAGTTTTTCAAACAAACAAATCAACGAGTAATTTGCTCCTTTTTATACCAGCAGTTTGAACAGCAAGGAGACAAAACAGTTAAAATTTTTAACACAGTTGTCTGGTAGAAAAAAAAGAACAAACTGAAAAAACCCCAAGCCCACTTAGCTTGAACTGACAATATTTTGCCAGTTTGAGGAAAATAAAGTTGGCTTTAGTAACACAGATTTTGTCAAGAAATTAATTTGCAGCTCTCAAAAGTTAAATACTGAGTGGGATGCAGGAAAGAGAATTTGATGCAACCCTCTAGAGCTTGCTTTAGTTCTTAAGTAGTTCTTACTGCAAATTCAACACAGCCAACACAACTGCCCCTTGTGCCAGAACATGCCAGCATCTTATGAGAGGCTTTACTCCTGGTTCATCTCCAAAAAAGACCCACTATCTGACCTCTAGGAAAAAAGCCAAAATGTAGGAAAACAGGGTTAAAACGATTTGTATTAGAACAATTCTTAGTTTGAAATTTTAATGGTATTACTGGTATGATTTACCTTGCTGCTAATCCACTGTTTTGAAGGTATTCCTGAATTCTATCCAGTTCTTCAACTGGTAACTGAGCAATGCTGTTCTATACAAAAGAATCACAAGAATTTTACAGGACAGAAATACGTAAATCCCTAAAGATACTTTTACCAGATTAACAAAGTTACAGGCAGATAAAGTGAAACAGAGTAAACATTCACATATCTATGTATTAAATTAAAAAATTGGTCAAATGAAATCACTTAATCATATTTTGATGTACTTTAAAGAATCGTTCTTGAGCACACTGCTGGCCCTCCCTGAAGTGACCCAAAGCATGGCTTTCTCTGTACCTGCAGAGTTGCTGCCAGCAGCATTTCCACGCGGCGGCAGGCCAGCGTGTCCACCATGCGAGCCAGCACGCGGAACGGCGTGCGCAGCAGCTTGTCCACGTACAGCGTCAGCACAGCCCCCGACTGGCTCAGGTGGATTCCCTCCAGGCACTGCAAGGTCTTCTTCAGCGTTGTGGGCTGGATGTTGAAACAGCACGAAGCAGAGAAACAGACAAAAAAATTACAATCTATTTGGAATACGAAGATCTTAAAGCTAAGAGGAAGGACACTCAGAAAAAACCATAGCAGACAACCTGATCAATATAATCATCTGTACATGAATGAGTTACTGGGTTATTTAATTAATATGAACACTAAATTGGTTGATGTGTAACTGCAAAAGCTTACTCTTACAGGAGTAAGCAAAACATAGGGAGCAAAACTTTTAGGGGAAAAAAGCTACAGATTTAAGTGAAATTGCAAAAAGCTTTGAACACAGTGAGAAGCTTCAACTCTTTCTGGAAGAAGGAAGGAACATGTGCATAGTCAAGACAAGTGACAGTCCAGAAATCCAGAGAATCATTGGGGATTTTCTGAGCATATGTTAAGAAACAGCAGCAGCAACTCAGGATCAAAAGGGTGTGCAAATAATTTTTAAAATTTCTTCTATTTTTTTGAATATGAACACCAATTCAGCACTAATATTCTAAAGGGAGAAACACAAAGACAAACTAGTTTGACTCATGAAACAAATCTTGGTCTAGAGCAGTCTGTTAACACCAGCTATTTTAATTTTACTGTCTTTCCTGTTAATCACCAAGCATTTCACACAGTGACATCTTCCATTAAAACATATTAAGTTTAGTTCATTCTGCTGATTCTCAGCTACCGAAGCCCAGATTAATCTCACATAACTTTAAAGCTGCCCTAGATTTGCACAGAGACAATGGAAAGAGACAGGAAACAGCACTGAAGCTACTCAGGGTGTAGGTGGCAACTCCCACAATTATCGCTGGAGAAAGTCCTGCAAATTACATTTCCCACAATTAAGAGAGATGCATACAACCTTACATCCCTATAAAACATCATCCACTCCTTTTAATTTGAAAACTAAAATAATCAACAGAAATAATACCCTGAATTTCTTGGTGATTTTCCCTCACCAAGTGGCTACAACTTTCAGAACAGATCAATGGGGAAGGCATGAGCTCACAAATCATTTCCATATTGCCAGGGCCTATGAAGATGGACTGGTTTCTACTCCTGCCTCTGTATTTAGTTTGCTATTTATACTACTAAGGCACTGAAATCAAAGTTGAAAGTTACAGCTTTAATTTACCCATCAGATATTGATTATGTGGGATAATATCCATAAAGAAAGAAAAGCAGTTTAACCATCTCCACTTGAATTCATAGATTTGATGGACTGGAACACATCTAATACTGAAGTTGCTAATATAAGGTTTGCTGTTTGCATTTTTAAGTAAGTGACTTTAAAAATAAAATTGGAAGTTGATAAATGACCCAGAAATGTCAAACTTTGCATACTTATCAGTTAAAGTTATGCTGAAATGAAGTGATTTTATTCTTTACAAGAAGTCAAAAAGTTAAACTTACAGCTGCAAGATTCTCACACCGTGACTGAATGGCCTGGATGAAGAGACCACTGGCTGCTGAATTCCTGTGAACAGCACTGATAAAGTCTTGTACTGGAGGCTCATGGGACAGATTAATCAAGTCTTGAACATGATTCACTATAAGCCAGGTCAGGTGTTCTGAATCATGTAGGTTTTGACACTAAAGGGGAAAAAATTAAAATCTGATTGCGGTAACACCAATGTTGACATTTTAGTTACTAAACATGACATAACATGATGCGTCTCATATATAATTCTGGTAGCTACTTCGAAATAAAGGCATAGAGTGTCTACATCGTAATACCACCATCATTATTTTCACAGGATAAATTTTCCAAAAGTTTTGATCTTGTTGCGAATTAAGGTATTTACAATGAATGTGCAATTTATTTTTCTAAAAACACTAAAAAACAGACTAGAAACAAGTAAATCGAGAAGGTTGATTCAAAGATGCTGCTTTTAATGAAATGGTGTTTGAAATAAACATGCACAGAGTTCTCTTGTAAAATGTGATTTTCATTTAGGCTTCTTAAAGATTTCTTATTACTACTGGCCTTTAACATAAAATGAAGAGTTTCTGGAAAGCAAATCCAAAGAAATCTGTCAATAATTAATGTCAAACCTCTAGAGGCTTATGTATATCGACAAGCAGTGGAATGCAACACGAAAATATCTGTAGAGTTAACCAGGCAATGCTGAGAGGTTGTACAGGACCTCAGTAAAGACGTTTTGGAGGATTTTACCTTGGACGACCTCTAATCTGACTCTAGTGACTGTCCATTAGTACTCCAAGCGCTTCCTAAACATAGCTTTTTGTTCAGTTGAACCTGAAAGGAATGCAGTTTGCTTTCCTCAGAACTTATCTGAGGTGCAAACCCAAGTGCAATACCTCCTACTCCTGAAGATTCACTTCAAAAGTTCCCGAAGAACTAAAACTCTAATATTGAGGCGGCAAAAGGCCAAAGCCACAGAAATTGTTCTCATTAGAACCAAAATGGAAGTTTAAATGTTAATGTAACACCTCTCTTCTTAAGGTGTAGAGAAGGAAATTCGTTGTTTCCTGGACACTGTGTACTGCTACTGATGTTGGGAAGTCTAGAACTTCATGGTGAGTTCCAAGCACCTCCCAAGTAAGGGATGTGATACTCGGAAGGTAATTCCATTGCCCACCAGGTAACCTTTACAAGCCAAGAAAACTCTCAGTTCAGAACAGAAAAAAATGCCAAATGAGGTCATACCTAAGCTTATAGAAGCACCACCTGAAAATAAAATTACTAGTTTAACAGATCCTGATTTTTCACTTAACATACTTCACTTTTCAGTTAACACATATCAGTAATAAATGACTGTCAGCATCATAAAATAACTCAAAACTGTAGTTATAAAAGTCATAATTCAAAACTTACAACGTAGTCACAAAAGAGAATGAGTGCTCCTCTTCTCACTATCTCACGATTGCACATGCCACGCTTAGATTCCAAATCTGATTCATCGCTGTCTCCAGATATATGAGGGCTAAGCAATTTAGTAGTAGAAAGGCTGTGTCGCCTGCAAAAAGTATATTTTGTTACTATTTTCTTAGTAGGGCTACTGAAACATGAACAACCCAAGTGCTTGGAGTACCCTACCAACGTCCTTACATGACATGTCTTTCCCTATAAACTTCATTCAAACATTACACTTCCTTGCTTTCCATCAGATCTTCATTTTTAAACAATTGCAGTATTGCTTATTACTTCTTCAGACAGTCTAAAGAGCTAAGTGAGTTATTTAAAAGAAAAACACGGGCTGTTGCATCTCTGCTAGGATAATAGAACCTACTACTGTATTTTCTTCTCAAACCAAACCAGTGCTCTTGAGCACTTGGTCTAATGTCAGATTACAAGTGATGCCTAACCCAGGAAACAAAAAAGATGATAGTGACAAATAAAAAAATTACTGCTATTTTAGTTCATAGAATCATCAAAGTTGCCTGTAAGATTGTCAAATCCAACCTTTAACCTAGCACCACACCATGGCTCACCACTAAGCCATATGCTGAAGTGCCACATCCACACACCTTTTCAACACTTCCAGGGATGGTGATTCCACGACTTCCCTAAGCAGCCTTCTCCAGTGCCTGAGCAGCTGCCCTGCTTTGCTCATAATCCTGGTAATTCCGTATTTCCACAAATTAGAATAATATATTTTCAATACATAAGGTTGAACTGAAGCAAGAATCTCACATTTGAGAAAGTATTGATGCACTTCAGTTGTAGAGCAAGACGAGTGTGCCCCAACACTCACAGCACAAGCACCAGAAATCTCTCAAGCCATTTGTTCACCTCCCTGTACAGTTAACACAGAGGGATATCCACCCTCACAGGAAGTCCCTTCCTTATCCACTGAGGACAAATCATTCCAATGCCTGACAGGTGGGATAAACTAACTGCAGACCAGGAGAATACTCATTTTAGAACAAAGCTCCAAATTGCAGACAACTATTGTTAAGTGAGATTATTACAGTGCTTGATGCTAATGAACCAGCATGGTGCTAATACCACGTTTTGACAGCATTTAGCAATAGACCCACTGAGAACAGATAATCCTGTAGCTACAGTTAGAGTTGTATGATCAGATTGTATTGTCACAAACACAACAGTGTCCATCATCTCCACTGGCTGGTTATTTCCTAGAAGGTGAAATACAAGGTCTCCATATAAACATGAAACACTGGGTATTTTGCTATAGTTATTTCCATAGTTTTAATAAAAAGTAGTACACAGATGAAGTTTCTTGCCTTAGAAGTGGAGAGATTACCTGGCAGTTCTTCTGAGGAGCAACTGAGCACAGGACACATTTCCTTAGTTTGGAAGTCACACCAATATCAGAACAGACAATATGTACACACAAAAGTAAATGCAGAACTACATTTCAGAATCCAAGCAGCACCATTCAATGGGCTGACAGGCTTGGCAGAAAGCAGCTGGATTGTTCCAACATGATTTTAGCAAATATAATTATATGAAACACACTACTACTACTAGGGAACAAAACCAAAACTTACTTTGGGGTTTGATGCACTTCTGACCACCAGTTGTAGTTGGTATAATTGACAAGAAGCAAGATTTGACACCAGAGGAGAACTAAAGAAGGATGAGTGGGAATCATGGACTGAACAAGGTCACTCAGACTTTCAAGGGTATAGAAACTACCATCAGATCCATCTCCTGTAAAAAGTCTGGTGGCTGCAGCTGTGATTCTTCTAAACATCCCTGAAAACAATAAAACCATGTTAGAGTAACAAAGCTCTAGTCTGACTTCTGAAGTTTTAGAATTATGCAGAGTAGAATTTCTGCAAGAAAGGTAAATTCTAAGCAGTTTTACAAATTTAAGGCAAGTCATGAAGTTTGCCCAAGGGCAGTGTGTTAACCAGGAATTACCAGCTCTCAGATTCAATAAATAATGTTTAGATAGGTTCCATTACAATTCTAATTAATCTGATACATGAAAACTTGCATTAAACTTAAAACTGTCACCTGTGGACCAGGACTAGTTTGTTTGTTTATCAATTAAAACACAGATGTTCTACTTAAGAACTGTGACTACTACTCTGCATGTTAAGAAAGAACACCTACAAGTATTCAGAGGATAGCTTTCAAATACATTTTGTTGAAACTAAATTTATCCTCTTTCATCCAATTTCTAAAGTGCAAAAATTAGGTGTTTCTGCCATTACCCTGAAAACAGAACATTCAGCAAAAATGCAGAATTTTGCTTTCTGATTTGCTGATTCTGTATTTGTATGCCAAAACAGAGGTTGGGGAAAAAGAAATAAGAAAATGGTGGGAAAACAATGAAAGTTGTCTAAAGGCATAGGACTTTTTGAGTTTCTATGAGAAGATAAGATCAGGGGGAAAAAAAAGGTTTCTTCACAGTCAGTTAGACACCAAGAGCTAAGCAGAATAATGAAGGAAATTACTTGCTTTCCTTGCCAGACATACAGAAGAATGAAGCTGTAAATTCCACAGCCATGTGGACCAATTTGAGCTGCCCCCAGGACTGACAAATACACAATGTAAATAGCAAAGAATGGGAAAAATAGCTGAGTGTCAAATCTCTGGTTCCACTTACAAGCAAACCAGCGCTACCCCCACTCCAGCTCCCTGCACTTGTAGAAACTACACCATCTAGTGACTTCCTACAGTCATAAATACCACTGCATGCCCAGCTTTTTACTTTGTCCATGCCTTCTATTTCTAACTTCAAAGGAGCAATTGAAAATGTTCACTTATAATCTAGTAGCTTCCTACAGTTGGAAACACAGGAGTCAGCAATGCTCACGTTTCGAAAAAGCTGCAATGAGCGAGAAGACAAAATCCAAGTAGAACAGTGATTAAAAATGACAGAATACAGCCTATGTTTCCAGACACAAATTGCTATAAGCTACACCCATAGTTAGGAGAATATAACTTGAAGAGAAAATAATTAGAGAGGTTCTAACTGAACAAAAGAAAAGTATTATGAATTCAGGCAGTTAGTTAATCCTCAACCGAAAAAAATATGTTGTGACATGAAAATACAGCCCAGGTATCTGAACAACTTTTCTTTTACTCTGTTACACCACACAGGTACTAATAGTAGTAATATACCTGATGTTATTTGTAACTGTACATTAAATTAATTTCTAGAGATCATCCAATCCACATATCCCAATGTTCTGCATGACTATTTTAATATTTAATTTTAATTTTGCATGAAAATTTCTACATAATTCCTGGCAAGACTCCCAGTGCAGCCTGGAAGGCAGGCATAGCAGCAGAAGTAGCTGAGCCTTCCCTTTCAATTATCCCCAGCTCCCACTGGGGAAGAATCCACTACCCCAATTTCAATCACCAGCTTCATTTTCTGATTTCATTGCTCCTGGCTTGACACCATTTAATCATTTTATGCCAAAACACCCAGGCGTAAGTTATTTGTTATAATATTTACTTCAAATATTTCTCCAGAACATAAATCAGTATATAATTGGAATATTTAATATTATAATTCTATATTTTTATATCATAAAATAGTATAAAAATGTATTAAAATTATTACTGTAACAGACACGCGGGAAGATAACTGTCACTCTCTGCCTCCAGAGTTCTGGGCCCTAAAGCACACCTAAAACAAAGATTAATTTTGTGCTTCTTCATGCAAGCTCCTGGAGTCTTTGCACCAAGAACCTCGGTTTGTAGGACTCCCATTTTACAGACCAAGGAAACAGAATGCAGAGTTCCTTGCCCCATGTCTGCAAGGAAGCCTATGAAGAACAGGGGACTTGTGCCAAGACCTTCTAAACTGCAGAAACTAAGAGTAAGGCAAGGTTGCATTTCAGCTGCAAGCTGAAAATCAGAAGGCAAAAAGGGCAGTCATAGCAAAGAAAGAATAAAAGAAAGGCAAGATAGTACCACTATTCAGAAAATAAGACTAAGGAATCAAGGTAAGGACTAAGGAATTACCAAAGGGCTAGAGATTGGGTATTCAGCAGAAGAAACTTACCACAAAATTTTCCAAACCTGAAGAAATGAGCTCAGGACCGGCTAGCTGGGATACTGCTACCTTTCCTGTTTTTCTGGGGCAGTTTGTTTTTTGTTTGGTTTGCTGGGGTTTTTTTTGCTTGTTTGTTTTATGTATTTTTATTAATTACGGAAACAGGAACCCTCCTTGTCATGAGTCTGAGCTAGCGGTCTGTGACTCAATAGTTTAAGCTGGACATACCTACCAACCTCCAAACTGAGAGAAAACATGAGAAATACAGCCACAAATTTGGAATGCTTTGTGGTTTTTTGACTGAAAAATTTTAGACATTTAAAAGGAGAGATGAAGAGTCACTACTTACATTTTGTTCCACAAAGACAGAAGAAATGTGCAAAATGAGCCCTGCATGCATGAGCACTATGTTTGGTAAATTTTTTATATGGAGTAAGCTACACCATCTTCAGCACTTACATATTCCTTCTCAGTAGTTCAATGCATTTATGAGTTGTCTTGGAACTTAAAAACCACCCTGCCACAGCATGCTATGGCATGGGCAACATTTCAAGTATTACCTGATTTGAAGATATGTATTAAGCACATAAGCAGCGTGCCCAGCTCCTGGCAGTAGAAAGTGTGTTGCTGCTCATTCATGTCCACTTTTAATTGCTTGGTAACAATATCTTCCAGTAGAATGCCGACCAGTTGTAGTAAAAATCTTGAAAGAAATGCATATACAATCAATAGGAAAACTATCAGTCTTTCAGAAAAAGATGAGGTTAGCCTACGAAACTTCAGCTTGAAAAATAAAGTATGAAGTTCTTGTCCATTCATCCTAAATAACACACTAAATTAAACACTACAGAACAGGTTAACCTAAAACCAATAGGATGCTATATGATCACAAGCACTTCAATAATTACATATTAAATCTAGATTATCTCTCATCAGCTATAGTCACAGTAGCATTCATACACTGGCCCAACTCACTTACAAAGCAAATATTGAGAATGCTGTGGTGTCTTTATAGCGATTTGTTAAAAGCAATTGAGCAAAACTGAACTAAAAACAATCTGTGACAATTACCACAGCTCAGCTGAGCAGGGGTAATTCAGCAAGCCACAGTACTTCACCTGTTTACTGCCTCATCTATCCACACTCTACTACACTCAAACCTCCAGTTGGGACAATGTGTGGTGTCAAAAGAAGCACCAAAAGAGGGCATTTGAGGAAAGCCATCCTTGCTCTTGGCCATAACCATTACTCCATTACTTACATCACTGCTGTTGGACATAAGGTCGCAGCATGGGCGTCCAGAAGACGCTCTTCCCTCTACCCACCACCCTCAGAGTGAGCTGAATGATATGAAACAGCATTCTATTCCTGTCTGAAGTTACCTACTTGAGTAAAAAGTTATTATTTTCTTAAACAAACAGCTATTTCAAGCATTTCCCACATTAAAATGTAATGCCTTAATGACAAACATTATGTCAATGTAATACTGCTGCCATCTCTCCACATTTCTTTTGCCTGAAGTTTGTCACTCTCCAAGGATATCAGCATGGGAAGCTAACTAGACAAAGCTGGGCCTTAAAAATAGGGAAAAAAGAGCAGGACTAATTCAACAGATTTGAATACCACTGCTGCTCAGTTTCTAATAGAGAACCTGGGCCTCCACTTAAAGGAATATTTCATCATTCAGTCTCCACACAGAAAGGAAGGAAAGCAGTGAAGTTTCTGGGCCTGATTTTAGTAAGTCCAGGATTCACTCATTTTAATAGCTCCAGGTCCTTCACTTGGCTTGAGAAGAGGTACCAGAACAGTCCAAAGTCCTACTAAAATCTGTGCAAATTCTCCATCCCTGTCCATCTCAATATTCCTTCCTCCACACACACTTGTCCCATGTCAACTTATTAACAGACTTGATTTCCATCAGACAAAAGTTCTATACATGTTAAATATTGCCCAATGTATTTGTGATTTCTCAGAACTCTTTAGCTTTCCCCAAGTCATTCAAAAGACAATGTACCTGGAAAATGTCTCTTCAGGTGGGTATTTCACCTGTTTGACCTCAGTGCGATCCTCTGGTGTGGCCACGGTATTTTCTCCACATCTCAGTCTGTTGATTGCTTGACATGAAATCAAATATGGTGAGAAGGAAAGCTCTTGTATACGGGATAGAACGATGTCTTCTGTTGACTGTGAAATCAGAACTCTAAGAATAGCTAAAATTCCAGAAATCCACAGCTGGACAGTGCTCACTGATGCCTAACACAAACACAGAAATACAGAAGATTGAATACTTTTGAAGTTAAATGACACAGTATAGAAAGGTATTAAAAAATTAGCATTTTAATTAACTCGTAAAAAATCAGACCCTTTTGAGAATGGAGCAAACCAGAAATAAATTTTAAGTTCAGATGTTACAAAGTGCTATTCCTGTGGTAACTGCCAAACTCATTCTACTGTTAAACAATCTCTCAGCTATAAAAACAGTACTAAGACTTGTGTAAGAAAAATCTGATTTACCTATTAAATTGCATTGTTTTATTATAACAGTACCTCCCTTTACATTCCTGACCCTCAAAATACAAAATGAAGGAAAGTAATTCATAAGCAGAACACTCCTGTATCAAGTGCTCCCAGTTCGTAAATCACATCAGTTCTAGCCAATTTGTTCCCAAATTCTGCTGCAGGTACTTTAACATCCCTTAGCAAATTACTGAAGAGAAACACATTCTCTTTTGTTTTGCATGAAAGATACCAGATTCTCTCTTCTTTGAAAACAATAGCTTACCATTGTTTTAGGAGTAACAAACATACTCCTTAAAAGCATGTCCACAGGGCGAAGGGATGAAGGAGCCAAAATTTCAAACAAAGTGTTCAATACTCCCAGAGCATCATGAGAGTCTATGTGCATCTGTAAAAGAAAAACACAAAACTAATTTCTAACTATCTACTACAGGTAACTTCAGCACAAAATTAACACTCCATGTCTTAAATATAACGACCTGTGTGTAATAAAGCTGTTCTTTACAGTACAAAATTCAGAGCAACCAAAAGCCATGAAAGATAAATTTAAGTTTCATTGCAAACCTTCCTAGACATAAGTTTTGAGAACACGGACAAGAATCTGTCATATGAAATCCAATGTGCATACTGCATCTATTTCATTTGGAGAAATAGGCCTTATTCAGAGAATGAGACCAGAAGACTGATTTGTCATAAAATTTAAAGACTTTTCTCCTCCCTGCACATCCTACCAGATTTATTTATAGACAGCAATGCTGGTCACGACTAAACTTAAGCAGGTAACTGGAGGAAAGAAACCTAATCAGAAAAGTGAACAGCTACAGTGGTATTAAAGCAACAGAGGTAGGACAGCTTACTTGAACAGCTTTTTAGATAATTTATAAAGCAATCAGCTGCAAAAAGCAACAGACTGGACTACAAATCTAGATGACCCTATCCTGCTTAAATAATTTGGAAGATGATCAGATCACATGCAGTCACACAAAACAACAGCAATTTCACTTTGTTAGCATTTTAGCTCTGCTCTAAAACTGTTGTCTAATCCTGCCCACTCTCCCCAACCATGAGATCTCCTCATGGGACTGGGGGACTGCCATCATGGAGCAAAGAGTATCTGGGGCTAGAGCACCTCTGCTATGGAGACAAGCTGGGAGACCTGTGGTTGTTCAGCCTGGAGAAGGGAAGAATCCACAGAAACCTTAACAGCACCTAAGATGGCTACAAGAGAGCTGGAGAGGGACTTTTTGCACAGGCAGGTAGTAATAGGACAAGGGAGAATGGCTTTACACTGAAAGAGGATGGATTTGTATTAGGAAGAATTTCTTTATTGGGAGGCAGGTGGGGCACTGGAACACGCTGCCGGGAGAAGGTATGGCTGTCCCATCTCTGGAAATGTTCAAGGCCAGGTTGGATGGGGCTTTGAGTAATCTGTTCTGCAATTAGACCCAATTTAGCCATGAAAAAATAATTTTGACATTCTATGAACATGGGATAATCTTCACACCATTTAATAAGTGTTCTGATATAATCATGTATTTAAGAGAAACAGAATGAGCTTCCTCTGGAGACAGTCTTGATCATATGGCATATACTTCATGCACTTAAATATGAACTTCATCACTTCAAAGACTTAAGTTTACCTTGCAGCAATTGTTTTTCCCAGATATGGCAACTACAATTTCAAGAAAATTTGTCTTCATGTAAAAAAAAAAGGAAAAATCAAATACTCAAAGCCACTACTGATACATACATTACAGCAATTACTTAAGGTGTATATAGAATTAAAACAATCATATAACCACCTGCTGTTTTGCAAGCATTGGGAGAATGATGTCAGCTATTTGCCGGGACAATCTCTTCCATTTGTCTTCATTTTCTTTATGACACTGTTGCAATACCAAGATGAACATTTCTAGCACCTGAGGAAAAGTCAAAAAAATGTAAGTAAACACCCGTACTAATAGAAAACATTCAAGTAATACCATAGCTGGAAAAACATTCATTTCAATCATCTACCATAAAGACAAAAGGCTAAAAAAAATCCATGTGAGAAATCGCATATAATTTTTAAAAACTCATTTTCAGGTTAAAAGCCTGAAACTCAGTTATGAGTTTTTTGGTGGTGGTTTTTAAAGAATTTTCCAGTTACTTTTATAAACTAGGAAAAAAAAGTATGCTTTGTACTTTTTAAATGGTTATTTGTCAAAAGACTACTCAAACAACTGGAAAAAGAATCATAAATCTAAATACCACACCACTTATTCAACAAAAAGGGCCATGTATACTCTGTCTTGACTCTAGCTCCAATTAAATTTAAATTTGGTCAAGGAAACAAAACAGTCATTTTTATGAAGCTCATTCACCTGAGATATGTCACTTTTATAGGAAACTTTTAAGAGACAACATAATGGAGCACACCAAGCAAGGAGCACTTCTGGTAGCTGGATGTGTTATAGTTATAGAGACCACACTTCGAAGGACGGGCAGACAGGAGACACAGCAAGTAACAATGTTAATATATGGAATGGGCAGTGGGACAAGAAACTGTTTCAGGAAACAAGTTAGAGCACACGTAAAGGAAATTCGGGTAGTTCAGATTAGGGAGATTCCCAGGTGACTTTCTTCCCAAAAGGTTTTCTCATGAGAGAGGAGATTGGAGCAATTCCAGGCTGAAAGACTCAACTCTGGAGCTCCATGGGTGGCAGCTACAGCTGTAACAGAAAAACGTTAAAGGCTGCAGCTCTTGGAACCTCTCAAATGTCCAAGGAAACCACTGCAGACCATCCCAGCCACAGCCAGGGAACAACAGAACAGCCCAGGGTTAGTTTATATGTATTGCACCAGCAGAACAAGGGCAAAATAAGAACTGCAAATGGGATGGTGTGGGAAGAGCAGTGCATGGGTGGTCTTTAATAGGTTAAGTGTGTCAGAAGGGGATCTGCCAGCAATTGCAGTACCTTATGTAATACAAAGTTATTCACTATTTCACATCATGTGTCTACAGAGTGTCATTTCATATAGTTATATTAGTCATTTTATGATTATAAAACTACAAATTCAAAAGAAAATGTGGATACACAAAATTACCCCAATCTGAACATGCAGTTCTAACAAATTATTTTGACAAGATGTACTGACTTTTTTCTGAAAATAAAGTGCTTACATTAGCATACACTAGAACTGCATTTTTACATTATGAAAGAAAGGCACATTAGGTTTGTTAAGCACCTGAATAAGCAGTAAGATCCCATGTTGATCATGTCACTTCTCTTAAAATTACTTTTATGTTTTTCTTTAAAACAAAGTGTGTTGACGAAAGTCATTGTTATACTCCTACAAAGCAGAAACATGTTTTCCAAACCCGTGAGGTCTGGGTCAAAGTAGTAAGTCATAACAAATACCTAATTACCAGTGTCATTACCTTGTTCAAGTAAGTGTTATTCAAGATACTGTTATTGTACAGCAATACCTAAATCATCTCTATGCAGCATCTTTCCTAATTTTAAACTTGTCTCCTTTTCCATTTTACTCCCATTCTTTTAAGTTTATTCTCTTCTACCAACCTTCTGTTTATTCTGCCTGCAACACAGCTAAGATCATGATCCTAACTGGAGCTTTTCAGCACTTTGTTTTCGAGGCTTGACTATGAATTTCTACAGATATGTTACTTGACTTGAAATACTGATTTGTAGTGCAGAACCTTTCCCATATCCTTAAAAATCTTTGCATAGTCTCTCTATAAGGAAAGATACCACACAGAGTCCAGCTACTCCAGTTCTGTATTAAAAATCATTAATATTGCCTGAAGCACTTTTAGTAGTCACAGCAATGTCACCCGTTCACAGACCACAAAGAGGGACCCTTCATCCTCCTCTCCTACCTGATGGTACTGGATAAGTCTCAGCAGCATTGACACTACAACCTCCTTCTGGGTTTCCAGCTCTTTTCCAGCATCAGCTTTATTTGTTCCTCTTAACACAAAGAGATCGTGAACAATGGGCTGCAGAGCTGGTATTGCTGAAATGAGATGTATTTGTTTTAGTGTGAGACAAATCTCTCCTGGACTGTGATTTCTTGAACTGACAGTTCAGTTACTAAAAGTAAACTGGGCTCTAGTTCATTAAAGGTTTTACCCATACCTAAAACCCCACAAACTCCATATTTATCATGCATAATGACGGCTATTTTTTAACTTCTTGTAGAAAATTTTAATTATGGGCACATTTGCCCATTCTCATAGAGCTAAAAAAAGGCATTTTTATAAAGTATTTCTCAGCAGAATCACTGGAAAGTATGAGAGAGATGCTTCTACTTAAAGGCTGAAAGTAGAAGGAAAGGGAAGTGGACCAAAAATTAAAATCAAAGCCTTGAACATACTGCTAAGTTGTGAACTTATTACTGAATAAAGTTCCAAATAAAAGCTTTGTGGCAATTACGAACAATGCAAAATGTGAAGCAGCAGTGTTAGTATGATATGGCAAGGAAGGAATTCCTGAAGGAATTAAGTGAGAAGTATTTCATGTCTTATAAATTTAAAAGCTAGTGTCTTCTGGAACACTCAGTACGATAACAGTTTTCTGTATCTTAGTAGTCAACACTGGTTTTATCGCTGAACTATTACTAATAAGTGTTGATGCCTTTTTTCTTTCCTTCCTTTTTTTTGTTAATAGTTTTTTTTTAGAATTACCATGTGTAACAGCTTTCCTTCCACTGGCCATGATACCATCACACAGCTGAATGATCTTGGGAATTCCAATTATTTGTTTGGAATGATATCGCTCATAAGATAGCAACACCAGGAAAAAGAAGATATTAGGAATAATTGCTTCAGACTCCCTGAAAACAAAACAAAAAATTAAAGTGTCAAGTTTGAATTGCACAGATTTGTTCAGTAAAACTCATCTTTTACAGTCAGGGTTTTTTAAAGTATGTGTTGTTCTTGTTTCATACAGTATTTCTATAATTTTTGTGCCCTGTCCTGTACTACGGGTTTTTTTCCTAGGGAATTCTTTCAAGCTTTGACCATTACAGTTACTAACACCATAATATACTGTCTAATGCACATTAGATTATTTCTGTAGAAGATCCACAGAGGAAAAGAACAACTTCTCTTTACGTTGAAACTCAAGTGTGAGAAAAAACAGAAATAACTGACAAAAATTTCACTGCCTTGCTTATGAGCTATTAGGTCCTATAAAACGCACACCAGGCGACCAGAGGTCATATGGATTCACCCTGAATCCACAATAGGAAGAAGTAGCTCTTCCTTAAGCAATTGCCTCTAGCAATGAAATGCTGATTTCTGGAAGCATAGGTTTGGCAGGGGGTGCCAAAGGAGTGGGTTTACAATACCAAAATGGAGAAAAAGAACAACACAGTTGCAGATTATTATTATTTTTCATGTTACTTCCTGACTTCTTCAGTCACATGGAACCTAAAATATCTGAAAGAGTTACCACTGGAGCCAGAGAATAAACAAGCGCATTCCACAGAAGAAAACTCTCCCTTTCTCATAAGGCAGAAATAACCAGCAAATAAAATCACTACTTGTGACAGATCACTAATCTGTCTTTCAGAACAAGACAGTTGCAAAACCCTGACTGTTCAAAGGATCTTTGCCAATTTCATACCTGAACTGTCCTACTTCAATGTATTCAAACTGCTTTAGCACAAATCCAATAAACACCTAAAGAGAGAATAAAGTGTGCATCAGAACAGAGACATTAATTCCCATTTGAAACCACTTTGACAGTTATAGACAGGCACTGAAAATCACTTGCACTACATTATGAAATGTTCCCTCTGCAGTTACAGAAGATGGAGAAACCTGTTGATGTTACAGCTTATTACAGCTTGCATGAACTTATGCCACGTTTTACCTGTAGTTTGTGTATTTTTAAGTATAGCTTCATCTTTCACTCACGGAATACACTATTTAAGGTATTACAGTCAAGAAGTTAAGAATCAGCCAAAAATCTAAACCAAGATAAAATCCAAAGTACTTATGCATTTAAAAAAATAATCTCTGTATGAACTCACAGAAAAGTTAAGTATTGCAAGTCACGCTAGTTTGTAAACCTGGAAATACTGTAGTAAATAAACCACTTCTAAGTAAACCACATACATTTTGTGTTATAAATTCACTGCTTATATGGAGAACTACACAGACTACTGTGTTTGCCACTAGTGCCCTTCACTGCCATTAACATCAAACAATAGTTGCCAACCATGATGGCTCATTACAGTCATAAGGAAGTCCATACTCTCGGTATGGAAGTAGGTATTTCCGTTAGTTAATGAAGTTTAATTTAATAAAAATGACTGTACTGTCCACATCTTTTTACTCCTAAAGTCAATCTCATGAGCAGTTCTTAAACAGTTGTTGCAGAACTCAGGAAGTCATTTACATGCAAAAACCCCAGAAGTCTGAAGCTATTTGTGGCTGGGGAGGGGGAAATTAGGTCTCACCCTCCTCTAAGTCTTTGTTTTCACTTATAGTGCAATGAATGGACTGTTGGAAGTATTTTTGCTGCAAATGTTAGTTGAGCCTGCTGGTGAGATCCCTGTATGACAAGCTGCAAATGTGGTGAGGTACCAACCTGATCTGAATCCAGAAGGCAGTAGTTAACTCGCAGCTGAACCAGTTGAGCAAGCAAGTCTAGAACTTGTCTCTGCAGCTGTACCGACGTTGTTGTTGTGTATTGTTTCAATGCTTTTATGACAAGGGGTTCAAATAAACGAATGTGATTGTGAATAGCATTCTGTAATAGAGAGATTTTAAAGTAATCTAACATCTGAACACGTCTCTGATTCAAAGCCAAATTAGATTTAAAAGGAGGAAAAACGTTTTAAATCCAAGGTACAGCTCTTTCAGGAGAACACAGACACAAGTACCTTATCAGCACGATGTTTTGCTGCACTGGAAATGCTAGTTTTCAGCTGTGTAGAAACTTTCTGTAGCACATCAAACCATCTGTTACAAAAAAAATACAAAAAAACCCACAAACATTAAAAAAAAACAAAAAAGAACAAACATACTGTCCTTAAATGCATTTTATTTTGCCAGTGCCAACTTCTCTTAATCTACTTGACTGCTTCAAGAATCTTAGTAAAACCAAAGAGCAGAGACAACCAACAGTACACTTTGATCAGAGAAAGATTTTCTCATCTTTGCTTAGTTATCCTTCTGCCTTTCCTTTAACATATTGACTATTTGCTGTATTTAGAAATTAATGATATACTTTTGAATACAAGCATTTAAAACTATTATGCTTTTAAAAAACTTTAGTGATATCCATTATAATGGTTTAACTTTGCTTTGGAAAACATGTTAGTAATAATTGCATTCAGGATGTCCTCACCAAGACAAGTTACTCTGCTTAAGTCTGTATTTTCAAGTTACACAGCACGCCAATGACACTCACATTTATGAAAAACAGTAACAAGAGACTCTAGTTCAGGTTAACATTATAATGTAAGGGAAGGAAGTTACCCAGAAGCATCGTGCTCCTGCTCAGCCTGAACCATGTTCCTCAGACTGGCATCAGCAAGGGCCTGTGTGAAGTGTGTGTACGGTGCCATGAAGCAATAGTGGTAGAGACCAGGTCTCAGACTGGAGGAACCCAAGCGCTGAGCTTTGCCCTGAGCTTTGTTGGGGTTTGAAGACAAGCCATCGTACTGAGAAGCCAGATTTGTCCCAAACAGTGTTTTCAATAACTAGAAAAGAAAATTGGAAGGAAAAGAAGAAAAGTTAACATTTCAGGAAAAAAATCCTTGACTTGTCTCTCACCACAATTAACCTTTGAGGACTTGACCCTAAATATTTAACTGGAAGCCTGCAAGAAATCCACCACTAAGGCAGTCAGTTCTTTGCTTTCTAGGGCTTTTTGATGCAGCTAATTGACTAAAGAACACTTTTGGTAAGGTAGGAAACAAGCTTGTTTTCTGAACATTAATTAAAATAGTTCTTTGAGTTGGAAGCTGTTTAAGAAGAAACTGTATTATTCAGATAGTATCAAGTTACAGAAGTAATGAAAATGGAAGAAAATATGCTCTGTTTGCTCCACCTGGGCAAGGTTCTCATACCATTTCCCTTATAAGCATGGCCAGTTTTAGTATCCAACTGATAGCCAAAGGACATCAGGATTAACTTTCAAGTAACACAAAGAAAAATACTTCCTTACCTGCTGTACACACACTGTTGCCATTGTTGGTTCTCTGTTGAAACATGATTTTAGATATCCCAAAATTTCTTCTACACACTAGAAAATCAGAAAAACAAGTGCATTAAATTGCGTTTTTCTTCATTATATAAAGTTACAGTGAAAACTGGTCAGAAGCACAGGTTTTTGTACTAAGTAAAATTACACTAATTTAAGGGAAATCATGGAATTACATAAAGAAATAAAAATTCAACATTTTCCTCCTAATCTTAAAATACTACAATGTCTAACACCACACTTAAGGAGAAAAAACATCAAGACACAGGGAAGAGAGGAGGGCAATACATCTTCTGACAGTACATTCAAACATATGAATATAGGGAATGACTGAAGGCAAACGATTTGATTGGGAAGAAAAATCCCCACGTGAAATTTAAAAAGTAAAAAATTATTCCAGTTTTCAACAGCAGCAATTTAACCTGTAAAATTTGCTTTAGCACTTTACTCAACTTTGTGAGAGCACAACACTTCTAGGATTACTGCTCCTTTGAAGAGCAGCAATTCTGAAATCAGTGATATGTGCTTTCTCCCAGTAGGGACAATGGATACTGGACAGGTTAACTACAAAAGAAAAAACAAACAAGTCTTATACCTTTCCAATGTCCTGAAGAGTAGCAAGTTCCAAGATCTGAGAGAGAACATCTAAGGCAGACCGTAAGAAACATCCAAACTTCTCATTAGTGTTCTGGAGATCCAAAGTAACCTGTTCCCAGAAAATAAAACCACATTTTTTCTTAACAATTACTTGACAAGGAGATACAAATTACTGTAAGAAGTGGGTATTGACACAAAATGATCTTTTGTATAAAATTTCAGTGTATTTCAATCAACACCACTGACAGCTTAGACTGCCTTATGCACTGCTGGAAAGGCAGGACTCCATTTTGACTAAGAAAAAGAAAGGGATCTTCTAGCTTGAGGAAGGCCTAGGACACTGACAAGCAACAGAGTTGGATGATGCATTTCTGATAAACACAGTAGGTGTAATAACAACACAGTCCTTGAAGTGTACATATCAGATGACCAACTCTCTAGGGAATGCATCTTCTGTCACCTGAACTAATGAGGAAAAAGCTTCTCCATCCCGGAATAAAGGGCAGAAAGAACAGACATGGGGATCTATTTGGCATTGCCAAGCCAGGAAAAAGTCATTTGATACCAGCAATAATGACAGCAGAGAAACAAGCAATAGGGTGACAATGCCTATCATGGGTTCTTGTTTGGTCGGTTTTTATTTTTATTAGTGGCAGTTGTGATCTTCCTTTAAATTCTTTTTTTGTGTGTATAAACTGTTTACACAGGTAAACAAGTGAGTTGAAAGAGGCAGAGCCTGTTTAAAAGAAACAAAGTGATTATCAAACCCCATTGCAGTTCAATCAAACAATATGATGCAGTACCTTATAATTAGCATGGGTTGCTTTCAAGACATCATATAACTTCAGGTATGATGGAAGATGATAAAAGCTTCCTACTGAAGAAGATTTACTTGTTGGAACAGGCCCTGTAACATCAGTTTGCCTAGAAGCTTGAAAGAATATCATAGATTAGCACAATATGCCTTTTCTAGGTTGCTCATGACATGTACATTCAACATAATTTACCACATCTGCATTATTAAACATGATTTTTTCAATCCACATGTATATTCCAAACTGCAGAAACACACTGTGTACAACTGGAAAATGAACAGCATTCCAATGATCCAGCCTGCTGTGGTGAGAGAAATTAACCCAGAGGGCTTAGTACTGAAGTGTGTGTACAATTTAAAAAACAGAATTAACACATTTCTTTCACTCATTACTAAGGAAAGAAAAGGTTTCATGATTCAGAATCTCATTTCCAAAAGCAAATGTAAGCCACTCCTGCCAAAAGCCGGAAAGCAACTTTCAAATTTCTTTTAAGTAACATACGTGCAAAAATTACTTTAGTCAACAGCTGAGTAGATTCAGAAAAAAAGAGGAAAAGGATTCAGCAGTGCTTTGGTTCTGAAAAGTACAGTTAATTTTCATAAAAACCAAAACAGTAAAGAAGCCCCACCCATAGCTGCCTTTCCACCAATGCAGTACCCTGCCAGTCTCTTGAACTGAAACTCCAGAAAGGTTACTCAGTTTTATTTGTTTTCTCTCTGCCACAACAACATGGTGTGGGGCAGGCAGATGGAAGGGTTAACAGGAGGGATGTGCCTACCTGGACTTGCTTCACCACTCTTTTTAGGGCTCATTGGCACAGATGCCTGTTCCACAGATTCCCTCTCTTTCCCCTTTCTCCGAATAGGACTAAGAGAAGGTGGGTTTGTGAGAGAAGGTAATGCTGCCTAGAATTAAAAGAAACTTTATTAGTTTTGTAAGCACAAGTAGTTTTTCTTCTTCTAGGCCAATACAAGCATATTCTTCTTTTGTTTAAACCCCCCTTTACTTGACTGTCAGTTAAATTAAAATGCTTCAGGTTCAGGACATGAATTTCTGGTGTGAAAAGGAAACAGTCTAATATATTCCCTACTTTATTTTCAACTTCAGCATAGGCCAATGAGATGAAATTTTCAGCTTCAGCATAAGCCAATGAGATGAAATGAGAGCTCAATGACTACAGTTCTTTTTGATTCCAGATAAAGGAGTGTCAGAATTATACCCATACATTTTTTAAATATGAAGGAATTACAGATCTTAATAATGCTGCCTTACAGTTTCTAAATCAGTCTCTAAACGTATATGCTTCAAAAAAACCCTCAAAAACCCCCAAACCTGGAAGTACCTCATATAAGCTGTTCCAGAAGTCAAAATATTTTACAGGATATTCAGAAGATAAAAGAGGTATTTTTAGCCCCATAAGGAGCTCAGTGCATTACAACCAGCCAACCAACCCAAAAGTCAACACATTTCCCAGACTATGCAATCCAGTACTCCACTTACTCTATATACTCCTCACTGAATTAATGTTTCAAGTGAAGTCAGCAGGAATAAAAGACTCAGAATTTAGCGTAATATTTAAAATACTGCAGAACTAAAGAAAAACCTGCTATGTGGAAGAAAAATATGCTCTTTTTTTCATGGTACTTGCTTTACTACATAGAGTCATATTATCAAGGAATTAGATACTTACCTGTTATCAAGTCTAAAACGTAAAGAGGTCTATAGCACAACAGTATTTAAGTCACATCTTTTTATTTATGTAATATATACCTTTACTGCTGGACCAGGAGCAACATCATCCATCACATGTGCACAAATATTAATGACCTTCAGCAGATGAGAAAAGAGCTGTTCCACTAAAGTGACAAGAGCTCGATCTGCCAGAGCTGGCCAGGGCTCCTCCTGCTTTGCAGCACCTTGGTTTGCATCTTCTTCAGCACTCCAGGGATTCTTTAAGCACTTAGGT
Organism: Melanocharis versteri; assembly: GCA_013397845.1. Lineage (NCBI taxonomy): Eukaryota > Metazoa > Chordata > Aves > Passeriformes > Melanocharitidae > Melanocharis > Melanocharis versteri. The sequence continues at coordinate 410,454 of VZTG01021098.1, read as the reverse complement.
GCACATGCTGCAATTTCAGAAAACAGAAGACAAAAGTTGGAATTAAGCACCTGAAAATTTTAGAGGCATATATGTTTATTGTCTCTACTATGAACAGAAATTCAATCCAAATTTCAAAGGCAGGAGTAGCTGCACAGTTTAAAACAAAACCAACAAAATTTGAATTCTTTGTACCCAGCTTGCACTAAGCATACTGCACATGGCCTTTGGCAACTGGAGGAAGTTTGCAACTTAGCAACAAAGAAGCAGTTTCTTTTCACACCTCCTGGGTGCAAGTTCCTTCTCTATTGCTCCTGCTTAATTTTGCAAGTTTTTAATTGCACATAATCAGAAAAGTGAGATATGGGCCTTCTAATGCTAATGGTAAAAATATTAGGACAATCCTACTTTCTTGTCCTGCCTTACCTGCAAGCAAGTTTCCAGTCAAAATCAAAGCATCCTGATGTGCTGAGAGGTCCAGTGGGAACCATGCTGATGAAAGGAGAGACAGGACCAAGCCAGCCATACCAATGGTGCAGCCCTTCTGAGCTTCATCTGAAGAACTTGGCTGGGAAACACTGGAAGTTTAATTTTGGTATGTCATGACTTTTTTTCCCCCTTTTGGCAAATTAAAAGTCTTGAGAAAACCTACAGTCAAGGAGATGGCTAATCTAATGAAATGAAATCTGTGCTACAGAAATACACATTTAACACTCAATTACAACTTTAAAAACCAGTTTGCAGCAGAGACCTGACAATACTCTGATTTCTTTAACAGCCATTACTTTCTTTTTTAATAGCAAATATCAATACTCTGGTTTCTTTAAGAGCCATTACCTTCTTTTTTAATAGCAAATATCAATACTCTGGTTTCTTTAAGAGCCATTACCTTCTTTTTTAATAGCAAATATCAAGGCTATAGTGACATCTACTGATAAACGGAAGAATTCTGTATTTATTTGCTAACCACTACAGTCCTGAACTACCTTCAGGTAAGTCTTGTGCATATGCAAGGTAGGGATGGGACACATCAGCTGTAGTATTGCAATGTAACAAGATATTACTTTAAAGTGACAAGAAATTAATTAAACAATTGCATTCCATCAAATCCTCTATATTTTTTGAGTGACTGCTATCCAAGATGGTAATTTCCTGCTGCATTCTGTATTTCCTTGACAATAATTGCAAGACCACATTTTCCCACAGAAGTCAAGTTTAAGAAAGAGCAGGCAGAGATAATTGTAAATGTTTGGCAGAATACTCTGTGAATTACACACATCACTTCAAAGCTGTAAGACTTCAATATTTCAGTTTCTTTCAGGAAAAGGCCTTATGTAACCTCTAAAAAAAGGGAATCTGGAAATCTTTCAAAATATTTATTGATTTGAAATAATTAAAATCTAATGTAGTCACTCTGGTCTAACACAACTACAGGAATTCCAGAAAATCAAATTGACACTAAGTATAGCTATTATTTTGATAAAGCTCCAGAGGTAATTACAGTGCCTTCCTTTGGTTTTTTTGAAGTATTTTCACAGGCAACTGTTATTTACTTCACATACAGTTAGAAATCCACAACTTTATCCATGTTGAGCTGTACAGAGTTGGAATGCAGCAGTGCCAGTAACTTCTTAATCATAAGAACAACAATAGTTAAGACAGGATGGAATTTTGGCAAAATCCTTGTGTTACTATCCATGTTATTATATTCTTATTATCCAGGATGATAAATGTCCATATCATTTCACAAAAATAAAATTACAATCCAAATTAGTAAAAACACTGGCCAAAAATTTGTAAAGAAGGAATTAGAGGAAAGGGCACAGGCTATGTCATTGAATCACTTGTAAATATTACATACATCTTTAAAACAGCATTTTTAAGCTGGGTAGAAGAGAAGATATATTGATTTTATTTTCCAACTAAGTACTGCTCACATCATGAGTTACTTCAGTTGTTACCACTGGACCTATTGTTCAAGACACCTTTTACACTACATATACAGAGCACACCACACTTAGGGCCAGCAAGGGAAGCAAGGGCCTGCTGACAAGAAAAGAAGCTTAAGGGCGCTTGGTTTTTGTTTGGGTTTGGGTTTTGTTTTTAAAATAAGACAAAATTTTGCAGTCGAATACAATAAGAGACGCAATGACAGCAACAAAGAAGATCAACACAAATTATGTTAAATCTATTTAAAAACCAAACAGCTCCACAGGTGCACATTTCCAGTAGCTACTTTTACAGCTCATGTGGCACAGCACCAATAATCAGAGGCAAAACCAAAGCTTTTAGGCTGCCACCTGTACATTTTTCATCCTGAAGAAACTCTTCAGAATGTAAGTAATTTGGGACTATCATGTATTACCTACATTAATGTTTAAGTATTATAGATATCCCATTTGCTGTTCCCATTCAGTGTGCCAAATGAGAACAATTGAAATGCATCTGACACTATTATGGAAGCCAAGATGAACCAGCTTCCTTGACCCACCATTTTCCAATAAAAACATGAAATCAATATGAAAATTATAATGTTCAAATTTTAAAGAGATACTACAAAATACAATATCCCAAAGATAAACATCCTTTCAAAAGCATGGAACATTTTCTCCTGTATCATATTTCATAGATGCTGACCATATCTATCTTTCTATTAGAGCAGTTGCAGCCAATCTCTGTGACAGACACCGTGGTTGCAGGGATGACAAAGTGCTGGTACTAAATACCCTGACAACCTGAAGTTATTATCTTTTGTATTCTGTATGAAGTTCTTAAAGAACTGGTAAGATAAGCTTAGCAGTATATACCTAAACCAGGACTTCCAATGCCTAAGTAAGTCCACTTCTGTTTCGCAAACATGACTTTCAGAAGCTTGATTAACAAAAGAGGTATCATACCCACAGTGCCACCCCACGCTCCAGGTGCAGACTGGAAACGTTGTGGAGAGAAGACACAAAGCCTCACAGCAGCCAAACTGGAAAGTAAACACCAAGAACTGAGTTAGTTTCACCACGGAAGAGTTAGCAACATGGTATCTTAAGAGCAAGAATTAAATCTATTACAACTCCCATTGTCACAGTACAAAAGCTGCAGATACAAATACAGTCAGAAAATCATAAAAAATAAAGCGAGCGTGCAAAACAAGAAAACATCAGCCACCACAGCAAGAAAACTCAAAGAAACTCAAATGTACAAAAACTCACATATATAAGAAAACTCACCGTAAGTGCTCTTGTAGTGGATATTGTCAATGCATGGGAAATTGCTGCAATAACCCTTGAAAGGTTGTTTTCCATAGTGACATCTGTTGGACTTTGCAGCATATTGTAACCTCTGTATGTTCTGAAATAAAAACATTTATACCCATTAAAACATGTACTTAAAAAATCCCATAGCAATCAAAAATTATTAATTTTATTTCTTAAATACTTAAGAATTTAAACTTAAATTACTATTACGTATTTCACAGACAACATACAAAACCAGAGAATAGTCTAAATACCATCTTATATTGTAATATTTTTGGGGTTGTATTAGTAAATGTTATTTGATTTATAAATAAAACCTCTTCGTTAGCAAACAGAAATAGCAGATCAACTAGATACTTGAGAAATGACCACCAATTTAACATTAGTCTTTGCTGTTGCTCAAATCCATTCAACATTTTTGCATGCTCACAAACTCTGGATTATTGCTGTAGAAAAAGTCTATTTTCTATCCAGAATAATGTTGGATCCATAAAGTTCTATTGCTTCCATACTATAGTATATATCTTAAGTGACATTATCAAGATCATGTAAAAGGTATATAATTAAAAACCTGCGTGACAAACTGATAGAAGCCAACAGCCCCTATAAATATATACAACTCATACTGTCTATAAGACAGAAAAAGTACAGCTAGCAACAAAAAAACAAGATCACACTATCAAAACTAGAATTTATTTTTGAATTATAAAGGGAGTACAGCGTTCTGCAACTACAATCACTAAACAGGATGTGGAGAGTTATAAACCTGGATCAACATACCTGAAGAACAGTAACATACATACAATTAGCTTGAAAAGCTGCACATGGTTGTATAATTTAATGGACAAGTAGGGTGACTTCAGGATGGAGAGAAGAAACTATCCCAAAACAATGACTCTCAGTGTGTGAGCACATCACCAGTAACTCACAGCGTATTCTTTAAACATGAGTCTGTTTCTGTGGAGCTTAAACCTACTACAAGTGCTCCTACAGACTAGAAAAAGAATTCATAAGCACGTGGATTTGCAGACTTTAACTACGATTCTAGACACTGCCAAGTGAAATTTAGGTCCCCATTCCTTTTGAAGCAAGGCCAGACAGGTAACACACCTGGTGATAGTGCTCACTGAAAAATGAGATGGGGGCTGCGTTTCATGCATGAGGAGTTTCAGGTAGACACTGCTTTGGTCTCGTGCTACTGCCACAACTGGGTCAGCCTGTCCTTGATCACAGTTATAAAACAGCTTTGGAACAAGCCTGAAAGAAAATTAAATATCGAAAAGAAAAATTATTATTCAGATATTATTTAACACCCAGTTTAAAGTATATTTAATATACAGTTCAGCAAGCTACATAAGCTAATTACACATATCAAACTGTAAATAAAAGCTGCTACCAAAATTTATTAAGCTGAATTCATCTTTTTATGACTGCTCTTCATTACAATCAAGGAGCTCAAGTCAGGACAAAGGAACTGCTCCAGATATACAGAAATTTAAAAAATAAAAGTTTTCTCTGGAGGTACCTCCCCATACACACTACAACAAACACATACGCAGAGTACTTCTCTTCTGCCGTTCCCTTATCTCCCCAGATATTTTTCCCATGAGTATCTGTATTAACTGAAAACTAATTTTTACCTGAAAAGAGTAATTTTTCACCATCTGATTTCTATGCAGCAAAACCTAAACATAAAATCATATCCAGTCTTCTTGAACAACAATATTTTCAACTTATGTAAAAGTGAAAAACTATTGTACACATGCTTTAGTAATCTCAGTGAGAGTACTTCGAATGAATGTCCATACTGGATATTTCAAGGAGTTCCTGCAAGCTTTTAGTAGCTTTCTTGGGCAGGTTAAGTCTTTTCCAATCTTAATACACTTCCTCTCACTAAGTCAGCATGAAGATAGAAAAAAACTTCAACTAGCTACCACTCGGTTAATAAAATAACTCCATCTCAAAATCAAGTCCCTTAATAAAAGCAACAATCTCTATGATGCAACAGTTTATGATTCCTCTGCTGAGCTGCTTTGGCAATATAAACACTTTTAAATGTCAGAACTTTAAAAGTTCTGTTGTCCTTTACTTGTTATTAGGAATGGACAGCAATTAACAGTAGGAAAAAACTAGGAAAGAAACTCCTCTGATAATAAAATATACCAGGAATTCAGTATTACATGCTCCAAACGTCTTTAAACATAAAATTTAGGTCTTTGAATTCCAGTAAATAAACTAAATCCTTACCCTTTCGTGCATTTATCTGTACAGCAACTATAATTGTAGTAGGTTACAGCAAACATCTGCTTTGCAAACAAAATTAGCTGCTGCACTATAATCAGTGCACACGAAAGTTTTAAGATACACTGTGCATGACCACGAGAAAACTACAATGGCTGGGAGTTGAGACAAATCTGTAGAACTGCAACGTTCTAAGTCGATCAGTCACTGCCAGGATACTGAACAAACCACTTCAGCATGAAGAAAAATATTCTGAAGAAGTTGACACTGAAAGTGACCCTCAGAACGTAATACAATGTAATACCCTCAGAACATAATTACATGTACTTGGACTGCTAATAAAAAGTGAAGTACAATTGCCTGATGAGTCAGAATGATGCATTTTCCACGTGCCATAAAGATGCATTTGTTTCCCTATTCTCTTCTAAACAAATATATATATGTGCATAAATATATATATATATATATATAAATAACACTGAAGTGATTTATTCTAGTTATAGGTACACATCAATATATGTAAATACCTTTCTAAACTACTTTTTCTTTTCTTATAAATAAAAATATCACATATACCTCATTAATGAAGCTGAAGCCACATGCCTCACTCTTGGATCTTCATCTCCAAGCAGACTTATTACAACATTTTCAAGTACTCTCTCCTGAAGCTTTAATAGCTAGAAAATAAATTAGCACAGTAAATAAAGTTCACTGAACATTTTCATCATTTGACCATATTGTTAAAAGAGAGTTAACAAGCGAGATTTCACCTGTCACACAAGCCTGCAAAAACCATCTTTACCATAACACTGCCAACCACATTCTCTAACTATACAAATGTCAAAATTTAAGTTAAAAAAAAACAAGCCACAAAACACACACACACACACCAGAGAATACTAAGGTATCTGAATCTCCACAGTTAGTATATTCCCAACTGTAGAAAGTTTTAGAGCATGAGTCTATCTACACAAAAAGTACAACAGACATCAGTGTTGACAGAATTTAAAAACAAAGTGATGACACTGCACTAGTACCTTAATCCAGAAACACAATATAGTGACTGAATAATTTACTTACACCAGTATAATGATGAACACCTCTGTGCAAGCTCTCAGTTCTTCCTTCCAAGAAGCTGACTAGCCTATGATAAAATAGAATTTAGAGTACATTAGTTAACATTGTGTGTTATTTCTTCCTTCAGTGTTCTGAGGGTTCTTTTTGTTTATGTTTTAAAAATTCTACTGTAGGGAAACTGTAAGTAGTACACCATTTTTGCAACCTTTAGAAAAGGTAAGCTATTTGCTAACCTACTATCTGGCTAGTGTAACTGAAGAAAAATAGTCCTCATATTAAAAAAACCCATTATTTAAAGACCTTGATTATAATTGTATTTTTCCCCCATGTACAGAATAATCAGACTATTTTGAAAAGATAGTAACATATTCCAAACATCACTATTCACAAAGAGTCCTCTCTTGTATGACTAAGGATAACTTGAGGAATTTTCATATAAACATCTTTTGTCTTTCAGCTTGGAAGAATCAACAGAGAATGATGGAATGCAAGAAGAACTCAAGTCACATTTATTTCAGTATTAACAGAAACTGAGTGACTACAGAGAGCTGACAACAGAAGACAAGTCAGAGACTTTCTCTTTAAAAACACGCAAGACTGGACAGAAAAACTAAGTTAGATTCCAAGTTATGTGATTCCTCTCTGATCGCACATTTACAGAAGACTTGATACAACAGACCAATGGACTAAAAACTTCAGTAAGTATTACTAGGATTGAGCTTGGTTGTGCAGTCAATGGTAACTTGAGCAAGGAATTCATACAGGACTGACTGATCTGAATTAGTTTTATGAAACCCATTAATGCTTCAGAAGAAATTGCTCCATTACAGTTACAGTTTCCCATACTTCTCTGCACTTCAGCTACAACACCCATGGAAAAATACACTCACCGAAAATCTACTTCTGCAAGTGTTTCCAGAAGTTCTGTCCTTACGAGCCAATATGAGCTGTTCTTCAGAGTAAGGAGGTCAACAATCAACTGCAAACCTAGCTCACTGTAACTGCTACTGCATAAGCTCATGATGCAATGCTGAGAAGAAAAAACAACTTTCAGTTTTATTACAGAAGAGGTTCCCCAAATAGCAGAATAAAAGTCATCAAATAACCCCACCTGTTTTATTTAGAATACTAAAAAAAAGTTATTGCATAAGAGCTAGGAGGAAGTACCAGAGCTAGTTACCCTGCAAGGCCAGAACACAAGCTCCATGCGAAGTATTAAAACCTGCTGCTGAAATTAAACTCTGGAGAGGAATGCAGGCCTTACAGATCACAGGGCAATCCTCCAAAGGAGGGCTCACAGGGCTTAAACAACACAAGCATTATATTCTCATCTGTTCAAAAACAGTCCCCTAACTTCCCCAGGGTACTTTTAGGCACCTGGTTCTGATTTCCAAAGTTTTTGAAAACGTCATACCCCCGTATTTGAATGTTCAGCTGTAGGCACAATGTGTGATCTCTGGAAAATGTTATGGAACTCCACACCTCCATGTTTTATTCGACTACACAAAACGTACCTTCTTGTTTGAGGATTAACAACCCAAAAGGCTTAGCACATTTCTACCAAAGTGTTTAAAGTTAGGCTACATTATATACTGAAAAAAAGAAACAGCCAAAGTTGACTAGTTTTAAGTTGCCTGAACTGAACAATTCTGGTGAAGTCTTCTAAAGAGCCATTATCAAAAGTGTAATCACACATGAAATCACTATACACAAACATGAAGATTGCTGAACAGAAGAGTAAAAAGAGAGCCTCATTTAACTACCTGGATTTCCTTCCCTCAGTTGGATCATAAACTCCTCCTCTTTGCATATAAAATCATAATTTCCATACACAAACTATCTACATTTTACTAAAAGCAATGCTTTTCCTCACTGGTCTTTAAGCTGCAATAGTCACCCACCCTGTGCCTCTCCATGATTAAGTAACTTCTCTCAGCCTCCAACTTGTCAGTATCCTACTTTATTGGAAAAACCCTCAAAGAAAGCTCACTCCTTCACCCCTCTGCTTTTTCACCACACACCTTCCACAGATTTTATTATAGAAATAAAATTCACATACTCTAAGTTCCACTCACCAATTCAGCTGTCATTTCTATTTTAACAATTGCCTGAGGGATCTCACCCAATTTGAACCACTTGCTTTCCTGAGACTTTCACCAGTTTAAAATTTATTATTTCAGAAAATAATCACTATTTTACTTGTCATTCTCACATTTAATTTTTGTTCTCCAAATACAGGCTACAACCAGACGTTATAATGTTCACACTCCCCTGTTTAGTCTAGACAGCCTTCTATCTAATGCACTCATCCTACTGTTGGTTAATGTAACGTTACAGCTCATACCACTACATTTCTCATGAGAAATATCACAATTAGGTTATAATGCTACATGATCTAACCACATAATTCTTTTCTATCTGTTTGTTCCTCCATTTCTGTGCCAATAAAGTTCTTAGGGAAGAAATAATTGTTTGCTCCATGTTTACACATCTGTGCACAGCAGCGTCCCAGTAACGAATCACAACCCTGTGACCTGTGGTGGTGTAAATAAATCCCTACTGCTTACCCTCACAGCTGTACAAGCCAGTTTGCATGTTACAGAGGATTCATCTTTCAATGTTTTCTCTAACAGAGGTATGCAGTCTATCAAGGAAAAGAGATTTCCTAAAAAAAAAAAAAATAAATTTTGAGCATTGAAACATTGCAATGTTACATTAAAAGACAAAAAGACACCCTTAAAATAAATTGTTACCTGTTGAGCTTCTGACATTTATTAGCCATTTTTCCACATCAAAGCGGGATTTAATTAGAATGGAGTTGACAATTGTTCCACAGAGAATGGCAGTAGCTCCTCTGATCTGGGGATCTCCATGGTCAATATAGTTCAGAATGTCCGATACATATTGCTCCTCTAAGAAAATAAGTAACAACTACTTTATTTTAAAAATACTAGTATTAGACTTTACTGACTTCTAAAAATGTTATAATGGAGGCCTCAACTATTGGACAATCAATATCAGCACATCCAAAATATGCCCACCATAGCTCTCCCCTTCTGAGACCCCTTTCTGTGCATGCAATCTACAGATCAATCACACCATTCAGACCAATGATCACATACATAAAAAGACTAGTGATTTATTTCAACTGTACATAAAATGCTCCGGGGAAATATAAGAAGCATTTTGGTCAATGTATCAAACCAGCTGAACACTCCGGGTCCCTGCGATTCATTGGTAGAATGTACCTAATGGCTTAGAAACCATCTATAAGATGGACTGGATTAAACTAGAAGAAAACACCTGTAAGGTAAACAAACCCCTTCTACATACTCATTTTTTTAAAACTGCTTCAACTTGTCAGAAGCTCTACAAGCTCATCCACTGAAACTTAAATTTTACTACAAAAATTACACCTCATCACACGCACAGCATGTTCATCCTAATTTGTGCAGTATTTGTTCACGAATACTAAACTGGCTTTGGAGTTTTCAGTGTAGATGCTGCCTCACTTATTTGAAAACCCAAACACACTATTAAAACGGAATAAGTGAACTGCAACATACCATACTCTTCTCCCATTGCCTCCAGGGGTGTTTTATACAGTTTGCTGAAGAAAGACTCAGGGTGAAGTGCAACGGCTGCTCCAACACAACTTACTGCCAAGGCTTTTACACTGACTCTCACATCTCTATCAGGAACTAAAGCTGTGGGGAAGAAATAAAAATTAATAAAAGGAAGGTATTTAAAAGCTTCCTGAAATGTTTAAAATTTAATTAATAATGCTATATAAAATAAAATAGCTTAGCCTGGACAAAAATACGAAGGCAGAGCAAGCAGTTCCAGTTTATCAGAGGCAGCTTTGAGGAAAGCTTTTTTGCTTTCCTCAAATAAACTTGAAATATTCTTGAAATATACTTGAAATATACTTGAAATATTCAAATACAGCCATAGTATACTTCCAACTCACCTCCTTCCAAGAGCAATACATTATTTGGGCACATGAGCAAGTAAGAGTTTAGAAAAGGGAAAAAGAACGAACATCTTAAATCAGTCATACACCATGACAGGAATGTGGTCAAGTCTCCATCCCTGGAGGTATTTAAAAAACATGTAGATGTGGTGCTTAGGGACTGCCACAGAAAAACCTCCAATATTTCCAGTAACATGAGATCAAAACCAAGACAGAGCAAACGGATCACATTTCAAACTTTGCAGACTGAGACACACGGAGAACCAATGAAGCTCAAAGAGAAACGTACCTCCTTTGTCCCCGGTGAGCAGGAAGGACGCCGACAGCAGCCTGACGCAGTGCACCAAAGGAGCACAGTCTCTGTCAGTATAGTGCCCAATGTCCCCCTTCACCCTGGAGGGCTATTGAAGGCAAATCACAATGTTTATACAGAGAAAAATTAATCTTCAATTGAAATAAAGTATTAGCACAAGATTTAGAAATACTGTACATCCTCAAATGTATAAAGGTTTAATACAAAACCGATAGATATTATTCATATATAGTTTAATATATATTCAAAAAAAAGGCCTCAAAATGTAATGCTTTGGAGAAGTTTATATCCAGTATCAGAACTGGTTCAATTTCACTACAGAAACATTATACTGTAGATTTTTTCTAAACTACCTAGACTTGCTGGTTGCATCTGAAGAGCGTACTAAACCACTTGTTGCCATCAAACTTTGGAAATTTCATATGAAAAGCGTATTATTTCTAAGTTGTTTCCAAAGAAGACTGACAGCTTTCTGTAGTTTCACATTTAGAATTCCCCAATAGTCCAAGCTGATGTAATTCTACCTGCCACGAATGACACTTTTGCCCCAGCTCAGAACAAGGTCCAAAGGTAAAGTTGAAAAAATGTAAGAGGAAACCAGTAACTTGTAGATAGAATGGCACAAGGCCCAAAGACTAACATCTGAGGAGATCATGAAGTTACCTGCACAGGTAGCAATCACCACAAAGATATTTCAAGTAATAAAGTATCAGTGTAGTCTACTAATGTACAGACAAAAATGGTTTGTGTTCTCAGCAGGGTGTTCTGGTATGGCTTTGCTGGTTATTGCATTTAAGACATCAACACTTACGCATTCACCTTACGTTAAATGAAATTCAGGCTATAACTCAGATTCCCTATGCAACCTGAGTTACTTTGACTTATAACGAGGTCCATCACATATACAGGCTTCCCACATTCACCACTAATTTGCTTCATCATAACTGTAATTTTAATTTTTTTTTAAACTCCATTGTTTTAAACTTTAAAACTGACCAGTGTGACTACTTCTCACCTTGTTCTCATGATCACCAACATCTGCTGCATCTTCTTTTGATGTAAATCGATCCACGCTGCTATCAGAGGGCTGCCTACTATGGCTCATGGTTTTCAGCAGGTGAGGCTGCTGAAGAGCTTTAGAAGAAGGCAATTCATGAAATACCATTTCAGATGCAAACTAAAAGCACTTTAATTAAACTTAATTATACAAACATGAAAAATAAATTAGCAGTGATCAAAACAAGTGATTGATCACAAGTGTTGAAATATATTCCTTATTTTCCATATCAATCTAGTTATTTGTTTTTCATATCCATTACATGAGTCTTCACTCCCTTGGAAGTGCAGATGCACCTGAACACCTGTCCTAATGGTGTTACCAGTCTGGCCCACCCCTGTATTTATTAACATACCAAGAGAAGAATTTCTGAAGGACTCCGATGAATCATCTTGGAGAATATTTGCAGCTTCATCTTCCTCATCCTGTAGCTGCCCGATCTGCATTCCAGAATACTGTCCTTCAGCACCCTCCAAAACCTACACAGTGCAAGGACAGGACTTAAAATAACTTATCTTCACACAGACTATTAAACCTGAAACATGCAGTGTTAGTTTTCTAGAAATAATCTGAAAGCAAATATGAGCCTGATAAATATTAGTGTCCAGCTGCGTGCAAGCGCCAAAGCACCACCGCTCCTCCTGCAGCTCGGGGGCCATTGGAGGCCATAGCTCCATCTGAGTCTCCCAGCTGAGCCGTGAACTTGGCTACCAACAGGAACAAAGTGCATCACTCGGTCCATTGCTCCTCTGCAGCTCCCCTTGCTCCCTCACCACAAATGTGTCTCTCTCAGCAGTTACAAATCACAACCAACACCTTCACTGCCACCAACTGAACTTGGCCCTTGCAGCCAAACTCCCCCACAACCTCACTTGTCCTAGATATGTGAACACACTGTGTAGGACAAGAAAGGACAAGTAAGTTAAAAGTATTTTAATTTCTTCATTCAAAACCAGACACTACTAAAATGGACTCATCTGGAAGAGAGTTTGACCCTCGGAACCAAGGCAATATATAGGCAGTAGGTATATGGAAAAATAACCACAAAAATTAATCATAACGATCAATGACAGTAAAGTAAAAAAACCAATTTCACTAATTTTATCAGAAAACAGGACACTTCTTCAGTTACTTCCTGTCTTCATAAGCACCTGGAAATTGTTCATTGAAAAGCTTGTGTGTCGGTAACTTGGACAACCACTTAGTCTGTCAATTACGAAAAGATAATTTTACATGTAATTACTGCTTGTAAACAGTATGCCAGCTGACATATGGAACAGTCTGACAAGAATTTGCATAAACACATCGTGCCAATAAACATACTTTGTCAATAAATGCCTGCTCACTTTGGCCTCTGCACTGCCTTCATTTAATTCAGAGAGCAATTATCATCACTCTTTTTGTTCTTAGATCCTCACACTTGCACAAGTATTTGCTTAGCATGATTATAAATTTACTACTTTTTGTAGTGCTAAGAGACTACTACTCTTCCAAAGTTACTATTAGAAAACTAGAGTCAAAAGTTTGATAATGTTCGAAAAAGTCTAAAGAAGTTCTAAATTTTCCTCCTTTTGCATTTTCTGCTCTGGCTCCTAGTAATTGTATTTTTGCTGTTTTTATTACAACCTCACAATACACTTGCCCAAGAGATACAAATGTCATAAAATAGCTATATTGTATGCACATTTCAGGTGTTTATTAGATATGTAACTGCCACATTTGTAAATCATGCAGTATTTGCCCATTACAGGAGAAATCCTTAAGATGGAATAAAAAGGAAAAAAAAAAAAAATGAGCTGTGTTGCCAAGTGTAAAAGCACAGGCAGAAGGCAGTGTGAAGCATTATGTTCCAAATATATTCCTTTCTCATTCCAAATAAACTGCTCACCCTTTAACACTTCCATTAAACCTCCTGCACCAAAACAATTATAAATATATCTGTACAAAATTAAGCATATACTACTAAAAGGATATATTTATGTCAAGACATTGATACTGCCATTCTTCCAGTGAGCAAAATCTGTAATGCCTTCATATGACCTACACAGAGAACACACTGGTTACAGCTTTCTAGTTTCTCATTATTGCTGAAGTGAAAGTGTTAAAAGGAGGTCAAGCTCTCCAATAGAGGTGTGAGCTGCTGACCTTTCCACTGTTACTAGCTGAGGATTGAAAAGTAGAAGACGAGTAAGGAGACGAATCCAAGTCTGGGCCCTCCATGGAAGAGCTCTGAGATATGTCGGGCCCCTCAGTAGAAGGAGATCCCCCCTCTGCCCGCTGCACACTTACAATTTCAGAACTGTCCGAAGGGGTTACAGCAGAGTCTGGACCTTCTGTAGTAGTCTGAGAGCTATCACTAATTGGTGAGGAAGCCTGTGTGCCATCATTCAAATCCATAGTGGCATCTGACTGGACAGCACTGATCTGGCTGGAGCTTCGACTAAGCACTTCATCATCTTCCCCTTCAGTAGCTGTACTTGTCAGATCACAGCTTGCCAGGTCCACAGAGTCTGACTGCAGCGTGTGCTGGGAACGGGGCTGCTCTGTGATGATGTCGTGTCCCGTGGGATCAGCAGCTGAGCTCCCCACCGACCCAGCTGTCGACACACCTGATGAAGAAGCCAGTTCACTGGTTATCTCACCCTTCACAGAAGCTGCAAAACACAGGCATTTATGAGTCAATTCAGCGTCTGAATTTGTGTTTCACTCTTGACATGAACACACAGACTAAGCCACATATTAAACTAGGCTAAGGAAAGCATGTAACGACAGTTAAACTATAGGTAGGAAAATAGGAATCTTACAAGACGCCACCCCATCTCTACCAGTAACTTGCATTAAAAAAAAGAATGCAGTCAACTTCATTAAGTTTTACACTCAGCAGTATTTATAGTCTCAGTTTTGTTACCACGTCTTTTGAATGCCCATACAGTTCCTCACCACCATAACTCATTACTTATACATTTTACATAGAGCAATAACAGAACGTATTGGCTGACTGCACTGCTAAAGAGAAAGGCAGGTACCTGCAAACGATGCAGCGCTGACATCGGATCGGGTTTCAGAATCATCATCCAAGCCTTCTTCTTCACCTAGAAGTACTTTACCTGGGAAGTGATATAAGAAAAACCTTTAGTTTCCAAAAATTACAGTAATCTTGAAATGTTGAACAGTTGAAGTCAGATGTGATTTCTTTAAAAAGTTTATCTAAATAATTTTTCATAGCTATGACAGGTAACAGATGAAAAGAAAGGAATGAATAAAGTGCACATCCAGTCCCTCACTAATTCATCAGGAAAGAAACAGGCAGCAGTGACAAGGAAACAGAGTAAAGTAATTTTATTTACCAGTGTAACCATTCAGGAAACTACCTACAAACTTATTTCTTCCAGTTTATTTTTCTGGACTACGTTTAAGATCCCATTAATTTCATCAAGTATGTGCTACTCCTAAGCACTGGATACCTGGCATTTGGATGTCTGCCCTCAACCCTGAAGGGCATTAATGCACCACAAGTAATAGAACAAATAGCCTCTTCCTCCTTAAGGCTACAAAACTTATCAAAGGCTGCTTGGAACTCCAAAGATAACAGAACAGAAAATGCCCAGGGGGAAAAGCAGTGCAGACTAGAAGCACTGATAAGAAGCACACAACAACACAAGTGGGACAGGGTGATGAACCACGGACAACCATTGAGAGCTAAGGATTACTAAGGCAAAAATCTTCAGAGAAGCTTTTGCCATAAGAAACTTGAGAACCACTTCTAACATAACCCATCCATCACAGAGTGCTCTCACTCACAGAGCATTATCTATTTAAATTACAGGCAGTGGAAAAAGAAAGACACCTGCAGATGCACACTGCCTGGAAGCCAACCAAGGACACAACTGCACTGAAAGTCTGTCCATGGGACAGCACACAGAGTGCAGAGGGAGCTGCTGAGCCCATCCTTCTAGATGTTGCAAGGCCCTTGCTGAGACAGAGGGATTCACAGTAACTGCTGTGAAAAAGACCATTTCGCTCAGACTACTAAGCTGCCCTGGTAGTCTAAGATTCATAATGCAAGATACTAATGTTTCGATAACTCCAGGTGAATTCCTTTGTACCTTATTCATGTCAACTGGTGTTAAAAAAAGCATTAATACACTTTTGTATTAATTTCTTTTTCTCAACTGCTTTCATACATAGCAGTACCACTGTAGAATTAATCTTCCTCTGAAAAGCATGATTTATGATACTCAAACCTGTAAGTAAGGCAGAAATGTAACCATGGCATTTCCATATACCTTCTACGTAAAATGACAGTAATTGAGAACTACACACTCCTATGAATGAATGAGTAAAATCCTGCTAGGAGTTCCCAACAAAAAGCACAAAATATAATATATTCTTCTCTATTGTTTTTCACATTTACATCTATTTCACTGACACAAACCAGGATGTTCTTCTGCTTTCCACAGCTGACCACCTCGAAAAGTAAGTGAAAGAATAAGAACACTGAAAAACAGTCATTAGATACATTAGATTTTGTATGCTTAAATGAGTATGTAACACAAGCAACAGGATACTTTTCCATTATTTGATAAGAAAAAAATCCAGTTAAGTTGCTTCCAAAACATAGGCTTTGACTTCAAAAGGAGTTTTCAGCCTTTTTCGCAAATAATCTTCTGAAGGTGAAACATAAACAAACCAATGCAGGCCAGCTACTCAGAACTGAAGTTGGTCTGATGCAGCAAGATTGCAAAGATGTGGAACGTAGAGATTTCTGTAGAACAGCCTCATTTTATACCCCTACACATAAAGGAGCATTACAGCTTGAGAAGTCCCATCCATTCCCCACTACTCTATATGACAGTAGACTGCAAAATTACTTCACAGAGGAACTGGGAACAGTCTTGGATTTTCCCTCCTTTCTATAATGGAGAGCAGCAGGAAATGAACAATTCACAATTTGAAAATAAACCTGTACAAAGTACAGAATTGTGAAGGGATTTCTTCAAGTTTGTTTAAGCCATTGTTTTGGACCTCAAAATCTTCATACCATAATCTTGAAAAAAAGATGAAAGCTGATGACTTATACATGTTTTCTCACTAAGTGAAGGAAAGATTAGTGTTTTAACAAGTACTTTAATTGAATTTACACTATTATTAATACTTCAAAGTTACACTGAAGACTACCAACAAGACAAAGAACCAAAATGATAATTTACCATTTTTTATTTTCATGTGATATGCATTGTTATTCTGATTTGTTGCGTTCTGTCTCACGCTTGGATGCTGCAGCAGTATCTACTTTCAGACACCCATTCTTTCAATCAGTCCTTTATAAACCAGAAACAATCACTGCATCCATAAGCACTATTTCATTCAGCTTTAACCACTGCTTTACATTTTGGTATACTCTTAAAGCATACAGATAAGGTTATTTAAGCATTAAGAGATTCCTTGCACATAAAGACTGAAGGACATATTTGGAAAAAGTATAAGCTATAAAGGTCCTTCAAGTTCAGATAATCTCATTTAGTTTTAAACTACTTTTCCTTGAAGTATTTCTTTTCAGCA
The DNA here is from genome assembly GCA_013397845.1 of Melanocharis versteri. Lineage (NCBI taxonomy): Eukaryota > Metazoa > Chordata > Aves > Passeriformes > Melanocharitidae > Melanocharis > Melanocharis versteri. The sequence goes on along the minus strand of VZTG01021098.1, from coordinate 393,004 downwards.
TTGAACATCTCTTGCTTACTAACACTTGTAGTGACTGCACTACACTCACACAGCTTCAGTGCAGCAGCAACATTTTGCTTACCTAATGCAGGTGATGAAAGTGTTACACAGTTGTACCTAGATTGATTCTGTCATAATGATATGACTGGTTTTAATCAAAGTGTAAACATATAACTAAATATTAGGTATTTTCATGCACAAACTGGGAAAGGAATACTTCAGAACAAACCATATTCTTTAAAATCCTGCTAAATGAATTACCTATTGAAGAAAGAAATGAAAATATACACAAGCAAGGCAAAAAATGTATAGAATTAATCATCAAGAACAGAAAAAGAAATAAAAAAGCATCATATTGAAGCATGCAAACATACACATGCATTACTGAATTACAGAGAAAAAACCAGCCCTAACAAAACCAGGAAAGTTAACTATTTTGCAAGTTACATTAATGCTTAAGTAGTACCAGGAAAAAGAAGAATGCCCTGTTCAGAGAGATTATTTTTCCATGTGCTCTTAAGAAGCTAAAACTGCATCAATAATCATCAACATAACTTTGCCAGTGAACTACAGCAAAAATAAAATTACATTGCTTTAAATTATTTTAGAATATCTTGATGGCAATATCAGAAATTGCATCAGAATTCTTTCATTATTTATAATGACTAAGCTCAGCTGATAACACAGGCAGTTGTGAATGAAGACTCAAGTTCAGCAAGACAATGAAGTGGGGAGGGGAAAAAAAAAACAACCCCAAAAAATCAGGAAGGAATGCAATTAAAGATTTGTTTTCAAAATAATCACCTTTATGCTTTCTTGCAAGAACAGGGCTGCATGAAGACCCCCCTCCAGCTGCAAATCACAGAAAGTAACACATCAGGGCAAAGACAGAGCTAATGAAATCATGAAGGAATTCTAATAGCCACAAATGGGAAACAAAAAAAAATCCAAACACAAAACCAAAGCCAGGAAGAAATAGCAAATTTGTCGCTTTTGAAGTCCAAGGCTTTTTGATCATTCACCACCAAATAACTTTTATTATTCTATGCCACTTGTGCAAAGTTTCCTTTCAAAAACTTGTTCTAAATTTCCCTGCCATGATTGCTTCCAGCTAATAATTTACCTTCCAAAAGCAGCAATATCGACTGATCCATTAGTTCAATACAGAATCCTTCCAGAAATCCAATCAGAGACTGATTGGTACATAGCAGTTAAGGGAATTTTAAGAACATGCACTCCACAGGTAAGAAAGCTGATAGCTGATTTTAACAGTTAAGGATAAGCTTAAGTCATGCTTTAATTTCATGCTGGTTTTGGTATTCAGCAAGAAGCTCTCAGTTAATACAAATTCTGATTAGATCAGCTTTTATGAATCACAGGTGTCAGATGATTGGTAAGAACAACATTAATTTTGTGGGTGAAAAAAAAAGCCACCATATTTAACTTGCTTTGTGTAACCAAAAAAAAAAATTCATCAACACAAACTGTAAAAAAAAAAAACCTCTGAAGTTTGTCATTAATCAATTAATTTATACCCACTTAAAAGAAAGAAGGAAAGAACTTCTACTGTACCTGGGGAAAAAAAGAACGTCATGCATAGCTTCATACATTTCATTTCAACCTTCATGCTTTTGGCTAACACTGAGAACTAGAGCTGATGATGTATATTCATTTCCTTTTACTCAAACTACCAAAAGCAGAGCTTACCTATAAGTTCCACAATGCTCCCACTGCGGCTCCTGCTGGCAGGTTCATCTTTGGATACACTGACCTGAGCAATGCCCCCGCAGGCAGTCAAGGCATGGAGCAGTTCAGGGGGGGGTGTTCTAAAGAGCTGCTGCAGCAATTCTAAAGCTCCAGTCACAACATTGTGGTCCTGATGCTGGGTGTAGTGCAGAGTCAGTTCATAAACCTGAAAACCAGCAGAGTACTGGAGTAAGTCTCTAAGAAGACAGAACATATTACGTGTCTTATCCCATACCACATCAAATTTCAGCAATGAGTTAAGAATAACTGATGCTTGGTATATCTGATCTTCACCACAATCTTCCAAGAGGAAAATGTCAATCAACTGTAGCCATTTAACTGCCTTTCCGGTAGAAGTCTGTTGTTTCTTTTTGTTGTTATAGAAAGAAGGACCACATCAAAGGAACAGTAAGAAGTTCTTGGCTCCTTTGGGCATACCTAATAAGTACTGCTGATTCATCTTTCTGGGATTTTTGGTCATTACTCATCAATAATTCAAGTCAATGGACCAACTATCATTTATAAAGATAAACAGGAATTTGAGAATTCAGAGCGTTCACTATCAGACTAATGCTGGATCAATATTTATTTATTTTCCTCCCAATTAGTACTCTTCAGGTAAGGGTTATTATTCATATTTTACCTGTATAAGTTGTTCTGGTGAAGGTGAAATCTCTGTTTCTTTCCTTGTGACACCAAAACTGCCTTTCAGGCTGGTATCTTTTACTTGTTGTTGCAATAAAGGTATGAGATACCTTAGTGTAAGTAAAACACCCAGAATTAAAAGAGTAGGACGATCATCTTCTACAGGAACCAACAAGCCTGAGGGGAGAAATTAAGTGGCCACATAACTTACTGACAGTGGTTAGTTTCAACACAAATGTTATTTCATGTAGTACATATAATAGCTTCTTTAAATAAAAAAAACCCCAACAAAACAGAACAATCAAAACCTAGCAGCAACTTAAGAATGCTTTCCAAATGTAGAAACATTTGAAAATATGTATTTTATATTCCTGACAATCAATTAAGCAACATGGGAGAATGATCAGAGGACCCTGTCTCACCTTCCCTGTTTCCTACCTCTTTTTACTCCATAAAAACAAAAAAAATTTTCTTTTTTTTTTGTAATAGCTGATGCTTTCACCAAGTGATATGGACTCTCTTGCTCCTCTCACCTGCCTCCTCTCTCCACTTGACAGCTTACACCCAAGTGCAATTCCCTTGCCCACAGATGCACTACTATCCTAATGGAAGATATTTGCACTTTGCCCTGTTTTGGGAACCTTGCTCCATATACCTTCCTGCTAACCACAATCAACCCCAAAGCATACTACAAACTAATATAAGTTACGGAAGAAAACAGGGAGGGAAAAAAAATCAGAATCAATTCATGGAGTTTCTATTAGTGCTTCTGTTTGAATTCTGCATCATTGCCAAGGACATTATCACACATCACTTTAGAGAGAGGAAAAGTCACAATGTGGCATTTGAATTTTTCACACTTCCTGAAAGCAGCAAGGCTAACATGGTAACACCTTAGGTATCTGTTGGTCTTCCTTATCTCTCCTTTTGCAATACAGTCTACATAGTAAAGAACCCCTCTTCAATAACAAAACTGAGGCAAGTTTCCACTGAAATCCAGAGAAGCCTCGCGTCATGACTTGCAAAACAACTTGAAGACCATGCAAACTTCCTAGCTGAGGAAATATGGAAGCAATGCCTGATATAAAGTTGTGTGCTTTAAATAAAAAAACCCCTCCATTTCTGCTCTAAGTAATAACAGAACAGATGTGCTGGTCCTTCTAAGAAAGGTCACAGGGTATATGATCATGGCCCAGAGCACAGCAGGGTACCCTCCACCTCAGACCTGCTGCACTACAACCAAGCTGATGGACCACGCAAGTCTTCAGATTCCTGACGCTGCGCAAGTTCTCCCAGAATCCTCAGACCTCCTCATTTTCCAACAAGCTACTTGCTCCCAAGCCTTAGCTACATCTTTTCAGTATTACTTACTAGCACTGCAGCACAGAGAGAGAGACAAATAGCTTTAGAAGTATCTTCCTCTAACTTAACACCAAACAGAAGAAGTATCAGTAGTGTAACTTGTAGTCTAAGTATCCTTCCTTTACCTCAAAAACTTTCACATATGCAAAGTGATACATATTCTTACATGAAAAAACATGTAATGTTACTTACACACAAAGCAAATTAATATTTTTGCCCTGAATCTTACCTAAAAGTACATTCAATAACCAGGCATAAAAATACTGTGTTCTTCGTGAATGTTGACAGATGCTTACTGCTGATCCTGCTGCCGTCCGACGGATAGTGGGGGAACTGGATTTAAGATTAGCTATGAAAGCCTTCAACAAAACCTAAAAACAAAGATACCTTACTTAACTTTTTATCAGAAGTGAACTAAGGAGCCAGCAAATGTATTTTTCATTTATTCAAAGCGTTACTTCATGTACATCAAGCAAGGGCAATTTCTGCCTCAATTCAGACACGCAGATGTAACATGGCTTTCTGTACCATCTTACTGATAATGCTGATAGCTCACCATGCTTTGGGATATAACAGAGAGCACTAACATGGCAAAGAAAGGTACCTTAATCTCATTGTCGTTTGCAAAGTTGCCGAAGGCTGCCATGATTTTGGGTATTGCCGCAGCCAGCGTCTCTTGTACCGATTCTTCGGGTCTCTTACTTATCCGTGTAAGACAGGGCAAAAGGTTCACCAAGTATGGCCTAAGTATGGCACAGGAGAAAAACTAATTTGAGATCAGAACAAGTGTACCCTTCTAAGTATTTTTAATTCATACTCAAGCTCTGTGGTATTACTAAATCATACAAAAATGTACCTGTTAAGCTACATAGAATGTAGAAAAAAAAGAAGAATCCTCTGAACACAAGAGAAGAATACACTTTAAAAATACAATTCATTATCTTCACTAGTTTTTCTCCCTTACAGTAATGTATAACATAGAACTAAAACTCTATTAAAAAACACATTGACCAAATAAAGCTAATTCAGAGAGAGTAAGGTGATAGCAATTCCTCCAACCTCCTAATTACATACTTAAAACTTCCAAACAGTAACGTTTTGTTAACATCTGTATTTTTCTAAAGGTTCTTTGGAAAGTTCATTATCAGAATGTGTTTACCTGCACTTTTGAGGCCGAACTAGATGGGCAAGCTCAGCAAATCTCCAGAGTGCAGCACGTAGACTTCTTGAAGCACCATTCTAGACAGAGTATATAACTATCACATTTCATCATGCAAAACCATTTCCTACAAAAACTGCCTATAATATACAATATACCATAGTGTATCTTTTACCTAAACAGATAAAAATATAAGGTGTCTGGAAATCATAAACTTCCTTTAGCCAAAAGGAAGTCAAGTCAGTTCCATGACTAGCTTCACTTTTCTAGCTGGCATTAGGAATTTTGTGAGTAATCCAAAATGAATAATAAGGAACACCACAAAAGAAAAGGAAGTGTCTGAGATCTCTGCTCTGCTGAAATCTGCTTAAAATACCACAGAAACAGGCATCAGCCAACAAAGAAACACTGATGATATGAGAGTCTGAAAATCACTGGAACACTTGCAAAGATTTAAATACAGCATAAAATTGACAGCAGTGAAGATATGCAAATAAACAACATTCAGCTTCTGAGTGCACCAAAGGAAAATTCAACATATTGATCTGTAGCACTTCATAACGGCTTGACTGCTGAAGCATTTGCCTGGATTGACACCTTCAGTTGAGCGCCTGACTTGAACCAGAATGCCCTTACATTAGCGTCTAGGGATATAGTACAATTCCTTAGTATTGCTGGAAATACATGTTGGAAAACTATGGAAGTCAACAGATGCCCAGGAGGGTGTCTACCTAATGTAGTTCAAACCCAACCAAAATGCTTCTCAAATTGAGTCCCCTGAAGAAAAAGCTGAGATGTTTAAAAACTGTCATTTCTTTATTACTTTATTCAGCTGGTATGTCAAAGACTTGTGGCCTTGTTAGCATGACAAGTAAAAAATACTTGCATCTGAATTACAAAGCATGCATTTCTCAGGTTCACAGCCAAACAGATTCTGGCATGGCTTCTGAAGTGATCCTGATGCACAAACAAAATTCAGTCTGCTGGGTGCTCCTGTTGTACATGCTACCTCTCTCTCACCTGTCATGAATCCAAGAGCACCTTTCAAGGAGCACATGCCAACTGAACAACAAAATATTTCTTCCTACACCTGGTTAGAAACGCGCAGAAACTTAAGAGCAATTTACATGTTGGCTGTTTTCTGATAATCAGGTAATGTCCATTTCCACACCCTCAAAAATACTGCATGACATTAAGGTACAGCAATACAGTAAAGTGTCCATACGTGGCCCTACATCTAACAGAAGAAAAGCTATGCACACTGGTTTTGTGACTTATCTTCTAGAGTTCTATTATTCCCTCCCAAAACCAAAAAAAACCAATATCATTACTGTCTGACAAGTAACACCTATCTTTTCTGTCTATACAAGCCTGACTACACGTCTATAGACGCAAGAGACACAATTTCAGTGATACTGTCCTAAACACAGCATTCCTCTTCTGCAGTCACAAACTTCAAAAAGGCTATTACTAAATTTCTTGCTGTGGACATAATTAAATTGCGGCTTTTGGTGCCTAGAAAGATGCTTCAGTGCTTTTCCCTACACCTCTGTAAGAAGCTGTAAGTACATATCACACATTCATAAAGTAGTAGTATCAGGTTACTTAAAGCCTTAATTCTCCAGGAGGTTGTGTCAATTAAGAATGTCACTGTCCTCCATCTACTTTTCACCATTCTTTCGGATCGAGTTATTCTTTCCAGCTTAGTCAGTGGAGCAAACATGATGAACATGCCTTATTCCTTTGGGTGGGGAGTCACTAAGGTTAACTCAAACTGCTGTTCAAACCAAATGCTCACACATTTTCTGCCAGATAAGCTTTCAGGAATGGTTAAATCTAAACAATGGGGACAACAGTGAGGAATTCAGTAGAATAATACATTAAAACAGTCACAAATCCGTCTAAAATGAAGCTTTGACCTTGATCTTAAAAGACAAACTATTAATTTACACTAATGTTACATTCCAGTATAATAGGACACATACTAAATACCACATTTCAGAAGGACATGAAAGAAAAATTGCTCACCTTTTTAATCTCTTTATACAGTTCTAACTGTAACCTGGGAAGATTGGAATCCATCAAAGCCTGCAAAAAATGCATTGAGAACATACTGTATCAGAGGGGAGGCACTTTACAGGAACAATGTCACACTTGCAGTAAAACAGCTTCAAACAAGGCACAGAACTATCTAATGGTCCCTATATTTGATGTATAACTAAGAAAGTGATAAATACTGAGAAGAGACAGCTTTATCTTTTACACAAATGTGGACAAACTCTACAAACTCTAACAGTTATTTGCAGCTAATAATTTTACCCACTGTACCTGCAAAAGGCCATATGGGATCAGACTACAAGTAGAGCCAACCTATCGTGCATTCTGGCAACCACCAGGAACAGGCACTCATGAACAGAATACTAAAACACAAGAATAGTATTCACAAGCAGCAAAAGGCATTCCCTGCTATACTCCCCCACTGTCAAGTAGGCTCCTACTATTTCTCAAACTGAAGCTGTATTTGTACCTTTACCTTTAACAGCCCCTTAAAACCCATTGTTTCATGAATCAGCCTATTTTCTGCATCCAGTCAGTACACACACCACAAGGAGTTCTGCATACCAGAAGTGTCACATCCCAGGATCCCATCAAGCATGCACTGTAGCTTAAACCTGCAGCCTGGCTAAAACCCAGTGTATGTGAAATGAAAGTAAGCACAGAGAAGTAGTAATTTTCTGTTCACCCCAACTTGATAATTTTCTATCTTTAAAGTACCAGAGAATAAGAAAATATGAAAATACAATCTCTTCATACAGAATTATTTGTATATATGGTTACCCTTCCTCCTCCACTTTTTTCTCTAGTGTGTACTACAATGTATGAACATTTCCACCAGCTCTTCCTCCAATGAGATGAGGCCTTCATACAATGTGAAAGTGCCTACATGGTGGATTCATACAGTGCTATATTGTTTAGTATTTAATTTTTTATTCCTTGGCCAATAATTTCTTAATTTCTAATTTTCTAATGCCTTCCTGACCACCAACCATTAAACTCACATCTTCACATGATTACTCATGATGACTACAAAATCTGATGGCACCCACTGAGCTAGAAGCCACAACTACTTAAGTACAGTCAGTGGAGAGCCTGTGGCTCTTCCAGAGCACAATTTCCCCAGCCTAACATTGTATGCTCCAAAACTCCATTCACCCCAATTACACCAGCTGTTACAATACAGTGGCATTGCCTTCCCCAGAAAAATCTTACCTGGGTTGTATCTTGATATTAATGTAAGCACCCCAACTATAGACTGAAGGTGCCTAGATGACAGCAGGTAGGAGTTACTTCACAAAACTTAGTTTTTATGAGATCACTGCCCCTATACATATAAGGATGTCAAGCAACACAAAAAGGCACCAGCTACTGTTTGGCTTCAAGGCTAAGCTGTCCTTACAACACACCCAACTGGAGGAACTCTTTTTGTTAGTGTATAGCTGTACTTTTAGCAGGCTAGAATCTATAAGTCATCCCAATAGGAAAAAAAGCATAGTCAGCTCTAAATTACTACAGTAATAAATTCCAATTACTGAGACCAACTGTACTGCAATCTGTGTGAACAGCCCCACCAGTATCATTAGCACAGAGAATACAACATCATGCATCAGCTTCAGAGACAAGACAGCTTGACCTTACCCAAAGAAACCTGGAAAGCTCCAGCTTGGTATTTTTTCTTTTAAAGTTATCGCCCAGGTTATTTAAATTTTGAGCCATTTATGCTGTCTTTGAGGTTCTGACAGGTAAGTGTAGTACTTTTACAGAGTGTTTACCTGAAGTTATGTGCTCAGCCTTGTCTGCACAGAAGTTAGTTTTCTAGTTACAGTAATGAAAATAAACTCCAGACAGACACACAGTTACAAAAGTAATGCTTATATCCATAGTCTTTTATTTCAAGAGAAGCTACAAAGCATCACACAAGGAAAAGAATTAGCCTCTAAAAATGCCTGAGATACTAAAACAGGCTGAACTTTGACTAAAATGCAAGCTTAGGGGCCCAACACCTCTGTTCTACTTACCACAAGCACCACTGATACTTGCACAACCAAAAATAAAACTGCACATCTTTTTGTCTCTGCATTTATACACAAGTGTCTGCCTAAGTTGCTAAATTGCTCCCACATAACATAAAGCACAGAAACAGAATACAAAGTATTCCATACAATCAGGTTCCATAACAGTCTGATACATCCACGTGCGTGGAATATCACAACTGTTACCATTTCTGAACAGAGACCAACGGCCAAGCTTAATGACTGATAGAAGACACCATCACTTAAAACCACTTTAATCTTGAAAACAAAACAAACTACCATACAAAAACTTTTGGAAAAAAAATGGGTTTTTCAAGTTACCCTGAAACACGCCAGAGAGCAACAATATTAGACAGATTAGAGAATTTACAAGGTAAATTTTACACCAAGCCTACACAAGTGTTTCATGGAAAGTAGGAAATAAGCTTACATTCTTTAGAACTGTCTCAGAGCAGCTTTTAAAGCAAATTGAGTTAAATAATAATGTATGTATTTCATAGAGTTTAAATCAAAGTGAAAAGAACAAAGTGCTATTGGGCAAAACAAAAAAAGCAAAGAACTCGTACTTCCTCATTCCCTATCATTACAGAACACACTACATAATCTGTAAGCTTTCTCCATACAACTTGCAGCCACGAGCTCAATCTACAAAATTTAATTCATTCAAATATCAATGTTTAGTTTGCTTGCTTCTACACACCCCTTCATGCAAAAGAAAATTATTGTTTGCATATTTCTAAAGCACTTAAACTTCGCATCGACTAGATTATTTATGCGGGTACATAACAGTGTCTTAAAGTTCAAGTATTTCAGAAAAAAAACCAAACATAAAAAAAGGGAAGTGAAGACAAGCCTGTTCTGGAAGCAGCAGCGTCCACAAATTACTCAAAAGGTTCATTTTAAGATACTTTGAATCAAGATTTAGACCTTGTGTGACCTCCTATGAATGCTGTGCTCCCATCTGCTGTTCTCCAACAAGCTCTTCATTCTGGATCACAGCAGGGGAATAAACAATCCCCAGAACACCATATTTATTACATCAATTACATTAATTACTGCCTGAAATCTCCTCCTCCAAGTCTCAGCAAATCACACTACCTTTCAATCAGTTTTTAAATAATATTTTTACCTTTTCTCATGCTAAGTGTCTCTATGTTTACAGAACAATAATAGGAGTATTCCTCCCACACAATAAGATGATTTCAGAAAAGCCCACATTCCTGTTTTGGTTAACTTGAAGAGAACAAAGTTAATGAACAATTGAAGACAGGAATAGATCAGAACAATGAATTACGTAAGACAAGTTAAAGTTAAATATGTTGATCTGAGCATAATAAGCTCTCCTAAAGAGAGAAAGAGCACATAGAGAATTTAGTAAAGAAGCTTACTTAGCCTCTTACATTATGAGATATTATCAGCAGTAAGAAAAGCAACTAAAAGAACATCAGTGTGAATTCAAACAGGACACCGCATCAAGAAGAGACAAAATCTGATAGTAAAAGCTCTTACTTTAATAACTTTATTAAGGCATTCATCTGCAACCATTCGGACATCAGATTCTGCATCCTCGCTGCAGAGGAGAAAGAGTTCCATAGCAATGCCCAGCAGTTTCTGAAATTCTGGAGAATTTCTAAATAAACAAACATTATAAAATTACAATGTGCACCATGAAAATGAAACACCAATGATGTTTTTGAAAGGGTTTTATAATCCAACTACATATACACTATACACACATATACAAGAGGAGAAGACATTCAGTGTATTAAAGCACTTCATCAGAAGTTGGGAGACCATTTCCTTACTCTTCCCTACATAACCTAGTAAGGTATTTGACCTCTGTGCCTAAGTTTCTCTGTCTGAACTAAAGGAAAGTGCCCACTCCACCAACAGGTAAACAAAAGTCCTTCTTAGACTTTGAGTTGGTTAAAAAAAAAATCACACCATTTCAGTTTTAAATAGAAGCTCAGGATTTAAAACAAGTAATTATAAGGAATCCTCCCAAGAGCTAACACTCCAAAGTTCTTATTCATCCTAATGAATTAAAGACATTAATAAATAATCAATAAATTAAAGACATTGCCTTACCTTAGCGACTGAGCAACTATATTTTCACATATTGTTAGACAATGATTCACTCGATCTTTCTTGGTAGCTGAAAGTTCTTTCTTTCTAAAGGAAGAACACAATGATAATGAGTGTGAGACAAGAGTTCAAAAGTGACCATTCAAACACTCTTGCTAAAGCAGTGTCTAATCATTATACAAGAAAAAGATGCACTCGCACTTTCTGGTCACTCCATAAACAGCTGTACAACAGCTACCTGTAGACCCAGGACTTCATCTGCAACTGCTGCTGAGAGCACACGGGCACACAAGCAAAGGAGAAATATAAACTTAGAAAAAGAATGAAGAATGAATGAATCATTTAACAGGGAATATCACATTAATTCCATAATTTTCGCTGAGAAAATACTTGGGAAAGAAAACTGAAGAAAGAAGATGAGTAAAGGGAAAGGATGGAAAAAATCAGGCAGTCCTAGAACAAAGCAAAAATAAAAGAAACTGATAGAAAGAAAAAGGTTGGAGAAAATAAGCCATGAGAACAAAAAATAGCTCTTTTAAAAAGACCCTCCTCCCATGTAGTATCACCTTAGACTTTTTTTGTCTGCCAAAGTCTTGAAACTTCGAGTTCTATTAAATGGACCATTTTGCATCTGAACTGCAAAGGATGACAAGGCAATACTGTCATACACTACATTACTTCAAAGGTAACTACAAAACCAGCAAAGCCCTAGGCACAGCCAGCCCGCTGAGAACAACAACCCTATAGTAACACTCGGTATAGCCCAGGAAAGGCCAAGATGAATGTACAACAAAGAGAACAAAATGCACAGAAACAAAGAATGTGTATCTACAAACAATGCAGAGCACAATATGAAAAGCTTCTCCTTTGCAAAATGCGTTTAACATTCACTTCAACATGATACAGGCTCCTGGAATAGCAGCTCTTCCCTGCTCCACCCCCAATAAAGGAACTGAAAAAAGAGAGCGAGACAGACTCCCAGCTATGACTGTGAAATTTTATTTCAGTGCGCAGTCTCTCCTACTCCTAACTTTACTGACATAGAATCACTTCCAGGAAAGCAGATGTTGCTTTTAAATAATTAACAGTAGCAATACTGGAGCAAAACCACACACCCAAAGGTATCTCTCCTGAGTCTGTTTCACAATAAAGAATTACCAGCTTCTACACTCACATTCAGAGAATCTTCCCTTTTGTTTTCCACATGAAAATTGATCATTTTTAGTATTTAACTCTTTCATCAAAAAATAGCAAAAATCATGAAATAGCAAAAACACTGTTTCTGAACTAGAAGTTGGAAAACAATGTGAAACAACCTTGAATCACCCTAATAGCAGTAACACAACATTAAGGGCCAACAGCAAGTAGCCAATAACCACGTTAAATTCAGCTAACTCAAAGTACAGTGTTAAACAAGTATTTTTAAATAATTACACTGCATTATTTAGGAACATTAGCTCAAATAATAGTACAGATTTTCAAAAAAAGTCATTCCTTGCCAGTATTTCTGTCCTTTTTCTTCCATCAGGCTGGAAGTGAGGGGTTCAAAAGTCTGTGTTCCCAAGATTTCAGTTTTTCTCACAAAGATCCTGTCATCTTACCCCAGAAACACCTTCTACTTTTAAAAGTTTAAGGAATAGCTCTGAACAAAGCCATTTTTTCTGTCATAGTTTGGCAGCATTTTATTTAGGCAGGCTAAATAGCAAAGAAGATCTCTTCTTAGACTTAAGACACTGGCAAAATATGAGCAGACAACCTGAATTTGTTCAAGAAACACAATGTCCTTCTTTCTCTCCATCTTGAAAAAGTGCCAGAGTCTTTAGCACCATTTCAGACCATCTCTAACAAAACACCAAATAATGTGCAAGATGTCCAACTGATTTTGCAACGCCAGCACCAGCAATGTGAGGAGGCACCTCAGAAAATTATTAAATCATTTCAACTTTCATGCTAATTTTACCCAGCATTCCCAATCTCTTATGAGCACCATTTTCAGTAGACATTCAACCCAAAAATAGAACAGGCACATCTGAACTTGCCCATAAGCTCACTATTTCAGATAAAAGACACATTAAAAATACTGCTGACAAAGGCTACTTTCAGAATAAAGTTCTTTATTATCTACACATAACATAGCCCTGAGCAAGGCAGGCAGTGGTGCTCAATACTGCTCCGATTACTAGAGATCAACCTCTTGGGCAAATTTCTGCAAACAGAGAGCTCAGCTAGCTACACATAAGCTACACCTTGCCGAAATAAGTAACTTCAAAATTAAAAAAGGCCTGGCTAGAGAAAATATAATTTCCAAAAAAATAATTTAAAGAAATGAAAGGTGGAAGGAAAACACTTAATGCACATCATGTACATACACACATTTACTGTGCCTACAGAGGAAGAAGGGTAGCAGAACAGTATCTAGAGAGAAAAAACATGATTTTTTTAGTTTAAAAAAACAATCAAAGCTCTATTCAGAAGTATCACGAAGTCCACAGGCAAACTGCTGGTAACCATACCCAGGGGGCAACAACAGCATCACACATTTGATGAATCAATCACACACATCTGATGAGCAACAGAAGGCAGGAGATACAGCAAGCAGCAGTTATCAGCAGGAAAGCTCCATCGCACATACAGAGGAGTTTAATCTCCTGTGTACTTCTACAGACCAGGAAGATTAATAAACAACGTAAGAAAACCAGCAAGCCCAGATAATGTTGCCCTCTGAGTCCAGATGAGCTGACTACAAGAAGATGCAGCTCACCGATGCTAATTTTTATTAGACCTTGAAATTAAGAATATGTGACGAGTACAGAAGTTCTAAAGCTGAGCCAGTGATAAGAAAAAAGGGCCAAACCAAATGGCTTGACATTAACCTCGATAAAAAGAACAGAAACTAAAAACTATTCTTTTAATGACAAACAGAAATATGAGTGGATCAAGAAATAAGCTCAGTCCAAATATGGGGGACACTGAAAACAAGGTGCAGTAATGCAGGCAGTGATGGATTCACAAATTAACTAGAACTGGTCTACTACACACCCTAGACATGGTAATGCCAAAAAACCATCAAGGAACCACCTCTGACAAGCAGGGCAATAAGTATTATCCATGCAGTTTATGGGATCTTCAGTGAAGCAAAAAATTAATGCTAGGCCTCCATACAGCACTGATCAAAACAATCTATGACCACAGCTTCAGTCAAGCATAAAAGACACTGAAAAATTGAAGAGTCTAGAAAAAAACATATTGCTTGGGCTTTTGCAGTACTTTTTGCTGTAAAGGTAATGGTTAGAATCAAATGTAAAAAAAAATTGAAAACAATTACAGTAAGTGATTATTAGAATAAATTGACAAGAGAAAATGTAAAGAATCCACTTTTGGATTTGCAAATCAAACTCTAAATTTTTACATCATACTAGTAAACTTTTAAGTTAGTAGGAGCTTTGCGATCCAAAACAAAACATCCAATATCTAACAAAATCTAACAGTCTGAAAAAGCTAAAAAAATATAAGGAAGAAAATTAGTTGCCTAAGCAGAAGTGTATAGACACAACATGACAGAGAGCTCAAGTTAAGTTTACGTAGAAGGGGAAAAAAAAATCCCCAACAAGAGATAAGAGAGAGGGGACCTGAGACTGACATCTGACTGTAAGGCATAATATAAGCATAACAGATGATTATTGCTGATTAAAATCTCTTGAAACAGATAAAGCTCTTACCTTCTTGGTAAAAGCTTGGATTTGATTAATATTTTAATAAAAAAAGACAGGATATCAGCACTATCAAAAGTTCTGGAGTCATTGTCTTACAATAAAGTGAAGAGAGATACAGATACCTGCTGAGTAAACAATTAATTCTTCTCCACCCCAATCTCTCTGATCTTAAAACATTTCATAGCAGGAAACAGTCCTCAGGAGGATGATAGGAACTTACCACACAGAACTACAAGAGATTTAAGTGTCATTTACATAGAACCACAACAAGGATGAACACTTCTCCCCAAACACAGAGACAATTTTCCTTTCCAGTCTATTACAAACAAGAAAAAAAAACGCAGATAGTATTGTGAATTACATTCAAGATGTCACCTGCTATTTCACTAAAAGTTTGGGAAGCCTCAGCAAAGGCTGCCACAACAGCTTTTCACGGGCTTTTATGAGGCTCAGTGCTGTCACTGAATTTGTACAGTTCCTGGGGGCATAAAATCCCATCAGCCTTCTGAAAACAGCCTATTTTTAAACACAAAGCAAAGTCAACAAGGACAACTCCAACACTAATTTTTTAATGTTTACAGCAGAATATGCCTAAATTTAGACCATCAAACCAAGCATAATATCCCTCAGCAAGCACCACAAATAATTTTCAGGATTTTCTCTTGATATGCCATGACCTTTCTCACCAGTAACTTTCAAGACAGGATTTTTCAACTGCCCATAGGAAAGACTGGAAATAGGTGGTCATCCATGTCACATAAAGTACTAGCAGAAAAAAAAACCCACAAAACAGAGCTATTAGTCCCTGCAGATCAGTAAGGCACCTAAAAACCACTAGCCCATGAAAATGATGAGTTTTTTCACCTATTAAGCATCAAAAGTGTGAAAATACATTGTGACTGTTTGAGACAACACTCTCCAAAGAGAAACAACACCGTGATAATTTAGTTGGCAACCGTATCAGAATGTGCAGTGGGAGCAGGTGGCCAAGAGCCCAGTGCCACTGCTTCACTTCCTCTGCCAGCACCACAGGAAACTGCCAAGTTAGAAGTTACCTGCTCCTCAACCCTTCTGCTTCTCCCTTCCCCCCAACAGCAGGAGAAAAAGCAATAGTGTGACTCATGTCTTTATCCCCTAAAAACCTTACTGCCTTCACACCTGCTCAATAAAAGCTGTTTTAAGACAATGCAAATGCAAGGGGCAGCACCGTGGTGCTGAACAGCTCCTTGCCCTGGTTCCCCAGTAATGCCTCCCAATGAGAAACCTGAATGTCTCATGGATCTAATGCATTCGTACCTCACATCTAAGAAAGGAAAAAAGTATTACGAATATTTAAACTAACACCTCTTAGGTCTCTGTGCAGCAAGTCACAGCACAAGACTTTAAATGAACTTTGTCACAAACAGACTTCCGCAACAACTCCTTCTGAAAGCATCAGACAGCAGACTTCAACTCTATCTAAATTTTCAATTCATAAACACCAAAACTTGCTTTTAACTTCAACATGAACTTTCAGGGCACTATTCTGATAAGAATGAAAAAATCCGACTGAACAATCAACACTCAAAGATATGAAAAGTGATTTAAAGAGTGGAAGAAATTCTCTTGCTCAGCCTTGAATCCTCATTTCAAGAAAGCTGCACAATCATCTGGAGAGAGTTCAGAGAAAAGACATTCCTACAGAAAGCGTCAAGCACAGAAAAACAAGGTCTCAGAGAAAGCGCTTCAGGAGTTATCAGAAAACTCTGTAAGTCGTGCTTCATTCATGTTATGCTTAAGGGTTTTTGCCTTTTTTGCAGCAGTGTACTAGGTGAAAATAAGGTTTTGCTTCCCAGAACCAGCCCGTGCAACCCACACAGCATTGCTGTACCTCCCGTTCATTTCCCGCACTGGTGAATTTTCAAACGCACTTTCCCCAAAAGTTACTCCACGTCTGAACTCCGGCAAAGAACCAACAGCAGCACCCCGACACGTCTGGGGAGCCGCCACCTGCCAGGGACAGGGCAGCGCCCGGGCCCGGCTCGGGGCAGTCGGCGGGACCAGAACCGGGGCGGCGCGGGCCGGGTGCGATGTCGGACACGCGTGGCGGGAGCCCCCCAGCCCCGGGCGCGGGTCACTCACGGTCTCTGGAGCGGCTCCTCGGGGAGGGTAGCCGGGCCCTGCTGCTGCTGGAAGGAGCGCAGCGACTCGAAGGCCTTCGTCAGCTTCTCCATGGTGGCCATGTCCGCTCCGCCCGCGCCGGCGGCACCGGCCCGAGCTCCAACCCGCGCTGTCACGGGCGCCCGGTGGGTCCCAGTGC
>VZTG01021098.1:263789-375785 GCA_013397845.1 Melanocharis versteri | reverse complement strand
TGAGCAGCCCCTGGCAGCCCCTGGCAGCCCCTGGCACTGCCCCGGGGGGAGCCGCGGTCTCAGCGGCACCGCACTGACCGCCCCAGCAAGGCGAGAGCACCCGCTCTGTGCCCGCCTGGCACGGGTGCACAGCAGGTAACGCGCCAGCCCCCTCAGCACAAGTGCCGCCAAAGGCGCTGCCGGCACTCCAGTTTTATTTTAGGCTGCAGAGAGACTCTTCCTGGAACAGGGTACTTAAAACTTGGCAGCGTACGTGGTGGCCTTTCAGCGCTCCTCTCCCGAGTGTGGAGTTGCTTTATCAGAGGATACTTCTTGCACGCGCATATTAAACATACAGGATACAAGACAGTATAGAATATTTAAATCATTGATTCGATTACTAAGCATTTAGAAGAAAATCAACAGTATTGTGAAGTTTCCAATTGCAACCACTGATTTTAATATATCTATTTGCTAATAAAGCCTTTAAATTAAACAGTTGGTAAGAACTGGCAATTCAACTTATCTCACTCACATGAAACTGGTTCCAGCAATAAAAATGGAGAACAGCTCTTGGAACTTCTAAGAAGATAAATTTCCAGTAATTCAACTTGGTTATTGTTAGCAGAAATGAACAAATGAAGTAAAGCTCATGTCTCTGAACATTCAGGCCAACAGAAGTCATAGATCACATTCTTGCCAAATATTCACTAGAACAGTGACTTTATTAGCCAGTTAACTTTATTAGCATGTTAATAAAACACAAACTATTTGAAACAGTCCTCTGAAAGGAAACCTATCCTTAGTCCAGAAAGCAATTCAGCTTAAAGCAAAACCTTATTTCATTATCGAATGACTACAAAATGTGAGCTTTTAAGGTAAATCCAGTATTTTCCCCAATTATTTTACGATAAAGCTCGCAGAAACGTTTCTCTGGAACGTGGATGATCATGAATTTTTAATTTAGCAGATGATACATGATAAAAGATGACAGCAGAGTCGGAATGCTGCACACACTGTGCATGTGCCACTCCACCCTTCGAAATAAACTTAAGTACATTAAAAGTGTGTAAGCTCTTATCAAAGATTAAACAAGCCACCAAGCCAGCCAGCCCTTGCAAGGCTGTTTTAAAGCTTTCGATCAAAGTGTGGCAGTCCCCCACGGGCTGCTGACTCACCGGCAGGAGCGCCAAGGCAGTGCCTGCCCACAAGCTCACTGCTCTTTGTTCTCCCCGTCCTTCCGAGCTCTGTCGGCACTGTGAGGCTCATTAACTGCGAGCTGAGATAACTGGAAGATAACTCAGGGTATCAGGTTTTTCTCTGGTGAGTACCTTATCAGTAGGTTCTCCGAGTCCAGATGGACTGATCCATGGTTTTGCAAGTATCATATCACTGATCTGCCCCACAAACACCCGCAGTGGCAAAAATAAAGCAGCGTTAAATAGGCAAGGGGCAAGAAAAAGCAAGGCAGGATTACAGAACAAGCGTTTCTGTAAAGTCAGCATCACCTCAAAGAAAAATGAAGTTACAATTAACAGTGCACACCTAAAAGATTATCTGAAATTTAGGGGATGACAATAATTAATCTCAGCCTCCAGGAGAAAAAGAAAAGAAACATGCTCTTACCTTGTCTCTAAAGTTACCTCTTGATTTAATGTTTTTAGGAACAGGTTGGATGAGCATGTCAAGAGTATTTTTCAGCCTATCCTGAAGTCCCACTTTGGCCAGCATTTCTGCATTTCCATGAACAATTCAGCAGGTAATTGGTATTACTCCATGAGAGTGCTGGCCCATGTGGTTTGGCATATGCACGGATAATCTGCAACATGTCACAGCACGGTTGTATCGTTTTAAGGTCATTTAAATTGAAGCTCTTTTGTAGAGCATTTGGGGGCTTTGTCCTTCAACTCACGTTACAGAATTACAATAAATGTGCTAATGAAAAACAGCCCATCCCGATAATTCTGTCTTTTCACATGGAAATTTATGCAGAAATTTAGATCCAGACCATGAGATAAGGAATCAATTGATCCAGTACAACAGAACTAGGGCACTTTTTCCTGGATTCAACTATGTTACATTGGTAAAAAACTTACACTATGCAATAGACGTTTTCTGCTTCAAAAAATTGCAAATTTTTTAAATTACAGTTTTCTTTTTTTTTTTTATCCCAGCTACCACGATGGACATGGTAAATAAATCACATTAGACAGTAATACATGTGGTTGAGATATATGGCAGTGTTTTGCTTTTATTTCAGGAATTACAATGCTAGAACATCCAGGAAAACAGCTCACACAAGAACAGCCAGTGGTTTGGAGATGCTGGAACTAACATATCACATTTAACAGTCAGCTTCCTATGCTTGGAAAGAATTCTGGTGTTTTGGACACAACTGGATCATGAAAAAAAGTTACCTACATCTCATGTGCAAAACTTAAGTTACACCACCAGAACAATTATGAAATAAAAAAGAATTATTCATTCAGCAGAAGAGACATCATCATCACCAAAATAAGCCAGGCGAGTAATTCAAATCAAAGTAAATATGACTTCAGCTTTCCAATAATTCAAATTTTACTTCCTAAACAGAAGCGTTTTCTGAAAATCTATACTAAAATGAAGATGATAATTCCAATGTTAAAATCATATAATTCTAAATTGTAAACCATAGAAAAATATTACTTTTGTTGCCATATTTTAGTAACTTGTAAACAAGTATTCTGTCTGTACAAATGGCAATGAAAAAATTCTTTTATCAGTGTAGTTTGAAAAATAATTGAAGTGCATTCTAAAAATGGATTGTTAGTTGGTTTTAATAGCGTCTATCGTTGATTTATAAACTAGATGATTTTATTCTGATTTGGAGATAATTCTCTTTCATACTCAGAAACATTCAGGACTACTGTTTCAAGAATGATTTGGGGAAAAAAAAAAGAGAGAACAGCTATTAAAGGCTAAGATTTGTCAGTAACACTCGTTACAGACATACCAGAGGTTTTTTTCCTACTTACTATTAGTTTTAAGTGCTCGTTTTTTCAGCTGAGACTGTTCTGTTGCTGTTATAATCCAGAAAAAACACCATCTCTATTATGAACACACTTCAGGGGGCAGGGGGAAGCTAACAGCTTTTTTAATAGAAAAAAACAACCCTGAGGCGTGAAGATTCTATTCTGCTGGTCACAACATTGAAAAGCATTAAGGAAACGAATAAGACACTGGTACATTGTTTCACAGTTTCTGAATTTTGAGCTAAATAGAGAGGTCTATGAGGTACGCACACGCAGACATTGAGATTTACATACACAAATGCTTGGAAACACACGCCACAGAAAAGGGGGATTGATCTCATGCAAATAACTCCATGGAATTCCATTGGTCTTTCCAAATGATGCACCAGTAGAACATTGGATTGTCTCGCTGCTATTAAAGCCTTCTAACACATGGGTCTAGAGAATGAAGTCATGCTGAATTACAAGAAGTTATGTTGGCTTCCCCCAGCCCACCCCAAACAGTTTCATGGAAGTAAAAGGCTACGTAATCATTAAACACAACCTGCTACTTACCCCCTTCTTTGTCCCAGTTTTGTCCTAAAAAAAATCAAGAGCTAAGTTCATATTAGATTTATTGCACCGAGATATTTTGCTTTCAGGTGTTCTCCCCTCTCCTTAGCCTCTCCCTGCTTTCAAGATGCATCTCCAAGCTCCTAATACTCCAGTAAAGACATTTAACCAATGTTAGTCACCTTAGATTAAACAGCATAACATCTTCCCCTCCATGTACCGTGTAAGGAGAGTTATGCCAATTGCTGATCCTTCCAGTTCCTTGGTTTTTCTAATTTTTTAAGGGATTCACATCAGATAAGATCTAGTCGTTATTAAGTGCTTGTACTTCTAGCCAAAAGGGACAAATTTATAGTAGAATAATGCCATCTTGAGCCTACTGAGGAAGAACCAATCAACTAACCAAAAAAAAAGCAAACCCCCAAACCCAATGGAATTTAGGTCATAATCCTGCAAACATGTATTCACTCAAAAACAATTCAATAGTACTATTCTGAATTTAAGAGAAAACTTGTAAAATTAAACTAAGTAAAACTTCATAAAAACAAACAAATCCTCACTTTTTTACAAGGAGTTCCTTCATCCAAAGAAGTGGACATGTAAATAACCACTTCTTAGGAACAATTTCCCCTTTTCTCTTCATCTAGCCCTCTTTCTTCACAGATTCCTGGAAAATAAGTGTTAAGCCTCAACACTCCAAAATAGAGAAGTTGATTTTATTTTTTTTTTATGTTAAGATTCCTCTCCATCTAATACAGAAAGAAAATTTGAAATACATGATAAATAGACTTTCAGATTTTTTTTAAAATTTGTTAAAACTAATTCCTGTATTTTCATCATAAAAATTACTCAGCTTGTGTCCATGGTATTCTTGCCCAAATTTCAAGTTACTCTACACAGACATGAAATCCAGACTGTCACCCTGTATGTCTGGTGTTTATACAGTCACCTTTGCCTCAGAACAGCAAGCCTAAGACCTTAAAAATTCAAACCCCTTAATCAGAGAAACGATGACTTCTCCAACCACATAGGTATTTGTAAAACACTTTTGTTACTTCCCCGTTTTTCCATTCTCATATTTTAGAGTTCTTCTATTGCTGTGGTACAAAATAAAGAGGGTCAGGTCAGACTGCCAGCTCATTGTCTCACACATAATGGTTCTAGCCAACACCCTTACTTCAGATATTTCTGTCAAGCCTCCCATCCCTTCACTATTACATCAGACCATCTTCCAGTAATTCATTCAGATGCTCTCTCCCTCTGCCAATTTCTTTCTTTGTATTCTCTAAAAGAGTCATTTTGCTGTCTTGTGTGCTGTTTTAGACTGGAGGAAAAATGCACTGAAAACACAGGAAAATAGTCTCATTCCTCATTTCTGTGGCACAGTAGCCAAGAGGAACAATTTCAGAGAGACACCAGATGAGCCCCAGTAGGAGGCTCAATTTTTTCAAATTCTAATCCATTAAAACATTTGTCTTTAGAGACCAAATACTGTGAATTATAACCTGATGATAGGCTTGAACATCAAATATATCTTTTGAGTTTCTCAGAAGCAGCTGAAGTTTCTTCCAGTGGGTCTGCACATCCAAAGAGAGACCTTTTTGAGGTGGGGGGCTATTCAGTTGCTCTGTGTGTATAATACATGTGTGGTCTGGTTGGTGCCCCAGAGATTTGAAAGGAAAAAAAATGCATGCACAGTTGAGACAAATCTTCAGAATACAGAACAAAATATGAAACTAAAATCATGTCTCCAACTCCAAGGGCCTTCCATTATATTTCAAGTACCCAATTCAATTTTGAAAACAGAGGAGGCTCTTAATGAAATGTGCTCTTTAAATTGACTCTCATACCCAGATTAGTAGTTTTACTGGAAACTTTACAAAATAAAAGGTCTGACCTACTGTGAGTCCAGAAGAATGGAAGTTTGCCTAGCTTTCAAGCAGCTTTTGTCAGTTTTACTAATGAACATCAGGTAATCATAACAAACTTCAATACCAACTCCACATCTGTATTAAGCAATCATTAAAGGCATGTTTTAATGTTTTTGTTTTAAAAGGCTATAAGAAAAAAAATATTTACATAATTAAATTCAATACTTAATGCTACCTTGCCCTTCCCCCAGTGGCAGTGATGGCTGTCAACCCTAGAACATTGCATATTAGAACATAAGTAGAGAGGACATTAGTAAGAAGAGCCCATGCTTTGTTTTTTAACCCATTATAAAACTATAATATCCTAAGTGGAGTTAAAAACAATTTCATTTACAGAAAATAAAATAAAACTATGTCCCCACAGGTGAAAAGAAATCCTTTCAATAAAGACAAAAAGTTTTCAAGATATAGTTATAAAATTTTGGCATAGGTCTACTTGCATGGTTCATGCCAAGAAACTCTATGGAGAGGATGTGTAAAATGGGTAGAAAAGAGAAGAATGGGATACTTCAGCTTGTTACAGGATTAAGCTAAATGTCCAAAGTTCTCTTTATACAGAAGTACAGAGAGAGATTCTACAGAGCCAGATCACAAAGAGCAATTCCTAATATATGGCCACAGTGCACCGAATCCCTTTTTTTTTCTTAGCAGTTGCTTGAGAGATACATTAGGTAATAGCACTGCCATGCTGCTGGATAATACCAGAATTATTAAATTTATCAGTACAGCAATTTTACAGTTAAGAAAACTGCTAATAAAGATCCTAATGATCAAGAAGAGTTTTACCAGAAGAATACAAAGTCAAGTTACAGTGATGCCATAGATATTATCTCTGTGCTTTAAAATCCTTTTAGTATTCCTAGAATCATTCCACTGGGAAAAAAATAATCAAGATAAATCAAATACATACAGAAACACACTCACTCAAATGGCACTCATTGCTTTTTGTACAATTAAGCTTTAGTGAAAATATACATCTTAAAACAAATGAAGTACAAATGTACAAAAATCCTTGAACTCAGATAAAAAATATATATAATACAATTTGCTACAGAGATATAAAACATTTAACGTTTGCTCATCCTTTCTGATGAGCATAAAATGATTTAAAGTCTGGAGGACTCCTGCTCATCATCACTGCAATCAGATTTAAAGCAGACCTGCAAGAGAAGACAAACAGACAACTCAGCTGCAGAACTGATACTATCGTTTATTTGTGTGTTTTATGGGGCACAGAAAGGCTGGGGGGCGGATGGGTCTTTTTCCAGCACATTTTACTCCGTTCTAACTAAATTCTTTGGGAAACTCAAAGGAATCCACAATCTCAATACCAAATCTCAAATCGTAAAAGTTTAATTAAAGTTCTTTCCTTCTTTTAACTTCACAAGACAATTAACTGCAGTCTTACTAGTTCAAAACCAACTGAAAACTCTCAAACCATATTCACTTTTTTGGACTTTTTCTCAATGCATAGAACCATATCTTGGGACAGTATGAATCCTGCTGATTTTTGGCTGGAAAAGACTGCAGTAAGACACGAACTTTAACTTTAGCTATGTGAGATTATTAGTACACTCAGCCATCCCTTCTATTCCATTACTCAAAGTGGGGGAAAAGTGAATTTGAAAAGGTGAACCAAAAATGACAGTACTATTATACATTCCATTAGCATTGTACCATTTTAGAAAGGTGAATCGCCAGCTGAAGACAAAAAATTTCTTCATGCAATTTTAATACATGGCCCTACTGTGGCTACTTAATGATATGCACCTAGCAATTTCAAAATTCCATTTCTGCTTGAAAGCAAAGTAATTTCTACCCAAGTGTTCACTTCTCAAGATAAATCCTCTCTAAGTGCAGGCACACTGAGCAAGCAGAATTGTATATAACATCTCCAACTGCAAACCTTTACAAATAGTCTATTTCTTATATCCTGTAGAAAATTACATTACATGATGTGTCTTCTGGGTGGTAAATACTCAATTCTCTGAACAAGAAATTCTTCTACTAAAGAGTAGATGTCTGTGTGTAAGAAAATGCTGTGCATTGTCAGCTATGTAAAGACATGTTGTTGTTGTTTTGGTAAAGGCATTAAACTGCCTAAGATATTTTAACATTTGCTTTGTGATGCTTTGCATTTATTTTGGGGATATTTCTACTCTATTTACTTATTTATTGGATGTATACATATTTTTGCTTATATATTTATTTATTTATTACTAGTTTTTACATAGGGCCTCAATTATCTCTGAAGACATACCCACAGTTTTCATTAAAAAATGGTAAAATATATAAGAAGCAAGACCCAAATTAACCTCTTAGCAAAGGAAGGTTTATAGCACAGGTTTTAGCAGAACCCACTATCTTTTTCCCAGGTAACTGGAGGAGGACAGAATGCTGAGGTAGAAAAGCTTCCTGGACTTATAGAGATTGCTGTAATTTCTGAAATGCAGTGGAGGGGCAAAGCCATAACAAAACAGATTTCATTAGTTTCAGTATGCAGTGAACAACTTGGTTTTCCTATCACAAATTAATATGAAAAAAAGAATGGAAGTTAATTTTCTTATGAAATAAAAGAAATGCCCTTACCTCTCCACTAAAAAGTCTGTGAAAGAAGCCTCTCTTTGGTTTAGGAGACTTCTCTCTGTCTGGTGACACAGTACCATCAGTTTCATATGCATTGATATCTTCAAAGCATCCTGTTTCAATCATCTTTGAAACATATGAAATATAAATGAAATATCCATAAAAGCCTCTCAAACAAGTTCCAGGTATTATCTATTTACTCTGGCTGGGTGCTCCTAACACTTAAAAAATTCATCAGCCAAACACCACTGTCTCCAAAAGGAGGCACAAAGCTGACATTGACTCTCCTTGTGTACTCAACCAACTAAAGAATAGCAATGAGAGCACTATCACACAGGTAAGTGTCAGGTGCTCCCTTGCTTTTTTTGCTTTCTTGCCTTTCTTCTGCTCATGATGCAATAAAGAGAAGTTTTTAGAACCAGAAACTGATTTTCCTTTCAAGTATTGCGTTCATTTCAGAGCCGTCCAGCCAAAAAAATGTAATATTTCTATGCCCTGGACTGAACTTAATCAATAAACATGACATGGGAGGAAAAAAAATGATATAATGAAGATGGGTCTCTGGAGAGAAGCAAGGGATTTTGAAATAATCTTTGCCTGTGTACACAGAAACAAAAGAAATAAAACCCCAGTTACTGCGTGCAGGAAGAGTGAACGCCAAAATGTAACAAACAGGCAGAATCAGAAGTGGGGAGGGGCTAATGCCCACATCTGGTTGGCATTTACCAGTAAGTGCCACTGGTACACATCTATCACAACAGCAGGCAGCCAAATGAACATACCTTGGGCATTAAGAGAAGTGAGAAGAAATGCAGCCTGCTTTTGTTGTAGACCATGACATTGGGTAAATTATGGAATGGCAAGAGAAACTTGAGAGGCAAAAATTTGAGGGAAAGTTCAGTAACATGAATTAAAAGAAAAAATACGCACAAACATACAATGAAATCTGCAGTTCTTCCTTGAAGAAAAGGAATTGCCATGACAAGAATTCCACAACTACTTCCAACTTTATCTCTCTCTGCAGGGTTAGTTATTAAGCTGCAGTGCATTTTTTAATGACTAGATCATATTCTGAAGTTCAGAATTACAACACAGTATAGGAAATATTTCTTTCTCCAAGGTTCACTCTTTCTCAGTGAAAACCTTCTATGTCAAATGACACCTTTTCAAATATCTTTCTTAATGTAATGCAAAAAAGCAAAAGGAAAACAAAAGAGAATGTACTTTTTCCTCCAAGTTGTTCAGAAATTGCTCATCTTTTGTGTTCAAGCTTTAAGTAAAATGCAATCATACTAGGAGAGAAACAACACTAGTAGAATTCAAGACAATAGTAATTTCAGAATGTCACGAACACTTTATAATGGGGGGAATGCATTCATAACAAGAACTACAATTTTAAATAATTGTTACTGAGTGCTCTTGCTGAAACAGTAAAGAGGATTTGAATTGCATGCAGAGGCAGCAAAATTGTAGTACTCTATGCAGAATACTAGAATACTCATTCACTAGGTGCATGAAAAAAGCTTTTAAAAGAAAGTCTGACACAACCGATATTGAACTGTTTGTTTTGAAACCTTGAAAAAGGTGAGTCGGCAATTCTGTGTTACTGTCACTTGAATACTCTATTGATACACAGGCTATACACAAACAGCTTGCACTGCACCTATTTGCTTTTGAACACTTGGAATAACACTCCACCCCTCTCCTGTGAACAGCAATACTGAATAACATGTGACAGAAGAACACGGAAAAGGTGGTCCTACTGATACTAAACACTGTTCTGTAAGCTGTGCCTATGATGACAAGATGCCAGACTTTGTTTATGCAAATTTACCATAGATCTCAGTTTTTAGTAAGTTGTTTATGTTTTTGGAAAAAATATTTTTCTGAAGCCTCTCAGCAAAGAAGTCTAAAGCAGAAACTTCTTTACATCTCCTAGAGAAAATTAGTATAATTATATCTCTTATTAAATATTCTATACTGCTGTACTATAGAAAATAATCTTCTATGAAATGTACATTACCTCGTTTTGCCAAGGGATTGAGACACAACCCGTCACAAATTTGGAATAGAAGTCATCATCTGTGGTATCCAGGTTCACTCCTTTTACTGTTGAGAACTGCTCAATGTCCAGGACATCTTTACAATAAACGGCACGTGGCTGCAGTACAATACAAGATTGCTTCATTAAAGTTTTGGATTTGGGGACTTTTTGTTTGGTTTTATTTTCCCTAGATGAGCAAACAGGAGCAAAATGTCTGCAATTTTACATTTCACATTGCTGATCACCAAATTACATTATTCTATAAAATAGAAATACAAAGACTGTCTTCATAAGGCACTTGAGCAATTCTATCCATCCTCCAAGTAACAGAAAAGAAATATCAAAACCAGAAATAGCTTGTCTGGATCTCTTAGTGGTTGTCATAATTCACTCATCTTCTGTCACCTTCCTTTCAACTCTGGAATATTTTCTTCAAAGCTATTCCTCATTTGTTCTGCATCTGAGCAATGGAAGTGGACTTTTAAGGGCTAAGAAATCAGCTACAAAGCTCCCTAGAGAAATACCACTATTGTGAATTGTTCTGTGATCTCAGATGAAATGCCACAAAACCACTGGTTATCATCAATAGCCACAATGGCATTCTCCTACCAATGTAACTAACTTTAAAGGCTTCTCTGGAGTTCATATGATTGCTAACAAAGAATTATGACAGTTCTTGCCTTTTTAGATACTAATCAAATCTGTCTCACCTACTTACATCTGGCAAGAATGGAGGTTCTAACATGTTAGCTTCCAGCCTCTTGAAGTTGATGTTCTTGAAAATAGGATGTTGCTTTACAACAGCAGCTCCTCCTTCAGTGCAACCCAGCCGTTCCCCTGGATTTTTAGCAAGTAACTGCAAATACATGGAAAAAAAAGCTGATCCATTATATACTCCCACATGAAAGAAAAAAAAACCTATGTACAATGTCTTTCAATCAGTTTGTTTTGCTACTTGGCCTCTTATTAGGTAAATTTATCATGTATAAAAATTAACTGGAAACACAAACAACAACATTCTGGGAACAAATATAGTTTCAGTAGACAAAAGAATCCCTGAAAGCAGACCATTTGAAGATTATACTCAAAGTTACGCGAAAATATTTTAATTGATGCCATGTTGAGAAGACTTCACAGTACAGACTCCGCAGTAGGTTTTCCTTACAGGAAATACAGACTTATATTTTTTCCTATGGGCTTAAGTAAGGCACATATCTTGCATAAACTAGTACAGAGAACTTGTGAAGCTTTCTGTATAATTTTAAGAATAAGCAAGATAGAAAAAAAAAAAAAGCCATTGTCTTGTAGGTGCTGTTTTAGGTGTGGAAACTTCTGTACTACTCTGCCGCTTGTTCCCATGCAGTATCCAAGCTGAGCATGCTACTGTGCTCCGTCTATAATTAAAGTGGTCCAAGCAGTACTAGACCATTTCATTTCATGTGATGAATAATCAATTTATGCAGCTTTCCTTCATCTTGAGAAAAGTTCTGAATTCTTGAAGTTTGATAGTTGAACAGTTCATGAACAATCACAAACTTTCATGTGAACTAAAGAAAGGTTTAAGAAATCCAGTTTTGAAAAATTTTCAAGATATTAAAATAAAGTAGCTGGTCTCTTTAAAAGGATTAGAAATTTAATTTTCAAACCTCTACGTCTCTTCACCCACCATCCTGCAGATGGATTTTGCCTCCTCTGAAAACTTGTCTGAATATGTTTCCTGGTCTTCCTTTACTCTCCGGTCAATCTCGTCTCGTTTAACTCTTTCCTTATGCTTCCTGAATGGAGACTGTCCTTCAATCATTTCATAAATCAAACAGCCAAGACCCCACCAATCCGGACTGAATGTATACTTTTCGTTTTTGAGCACTTCTGGAGCTACAAAACAAAAACAAACACACACCCACAACATTTCACTTTTAATTGACTAATTGTATATATTGGAGAAACTCTCAGGTACTCTCTTTGGGCTCTGTGGAGACATGTTTGTGTGACTCCTCTGTACTTCGAAGAAAATTTAATTTCTACAGTGAGAACTGTTTATATCCAAGAGAAAAACTTAATTTCTTTAATGCTTAAAACCAGTACTGTTTAGAGAATAAAAAAAAATGAGAAGTAAAAAAAAAAAAGAAGTTTTCCAAAGTATGGAAAGAAATGTATTGTCACAGTAATTTCTGTTTACCAGTGACCCTAAATCTCTTTGAATCTCAGAAAAAAATTAAGTGCACTTTCTTAAAGTTCTGCCTAAAGCTAGAATTTTCAGTTTAATTTTCCAGTTTATCAGTAGGCTTATAATTAAGTACTAACATCTACAAATGCATATTATAACCTTTCTTCTTCCCATAACATGTCTAGTAACTAGTCCAGGTCCAATACAGTTCTTACATCCACAGAAGCAAATTTTCTGGTAAAATGTAACTAGCAAAGGATGCTTTACATACCCATGTAACCAACAGTCCCAACACGTCCTCGGACAGTTTCACCTTCTGGAATCTGCACAGCTAATCCAAGATCTGAAATCCTGATGTGTCCTATTTATACATAGTCAGCAAAAATAATAAAGTATTATCACTTTCAAGACAAAAAATTTCTATTGCACACCTAATAAAAAACGCCACTGCAAAGTATCAAAACATTCATATACTCACAGCACTAAGTTTATTTAACTTAACCTGAAAATAATGTTTTATTGCTATTCAGCTCCTCCTTAAAAATGTGAAGAAAGAGGCACAGATATAACTGGTTTTCTGAAGGTCATACAAAAATAATTTGCTCTTAAGCACTCTAATTCCTAGCTTTGGCATACACTGCTGTTCTTGGACGAGTAGAAATGCTCATTTCAGATTCTGCATCTATGCATCAGTCACTTGTGGTTTTCCATTCTGTATACCCACCACAAGCACTAAGCTTTCTGACTTCCTAATAAAGCTTCAAAATTAACTTAATTTATTCCAAATGTGAGAAAACTGTAGACTGTACTGAGAGTGCTTGTTTTCCTGTAATGAAGTACCCCAATAATGCCAAACACGAGTACTTGGAATTGCTATTCCCACTCCCACCCCGAAACAAGAGCAGCGCAGTCAATAACCTACTTAGAATTATTTATATTGTAATATGTCAGTTCAATTCTGGGATTTCCTCTTCTCATGAATCACTCCTAAGTGGATAACAGCTTCTATTGCACTTTATCAGCCAAGCTTCTCAAGTTGATGACCTTCCCCTATCACGCATGGCCTTTACAGCCGTACATCTAACACAGAAACCATCTGGCAGAAGACTGATTTGTCATGCACTGCTCAAGGGGGAACCAGGCCAAGCAGAGCAATGGGAGTAAATCCACCCCACTCTCCCTTACATTCCCATGGACTTAGTTCTCTGTTGGATTGACTCATTAACTGTTTCAAGCACATTCAAGACATTTCAAGGCAAGAATTGTATTGACATTTTAATTTAAAAACACATAAGGTACTTTCTTAATAAAAATATAAAAGTCTAGACAGAAGAAAGGACAATTACATTTTCAATTCAATTTTAAAACAATTTTGTGGAAAGATTCATTGCAGAAAAAGAAGAAAAGAGCAAAACCCACGCTTATTTCTAATAAGGTTGTAAGGACAGGGATACTGTTGTTTACAGAAACACCACAGATTCACAGAATGATTCAAGCTGCAAGGGACTTCAGAAGGTGTCTAGTACAATCTTCTGAGCAAGCAGGCAGCCCAAGGTGCCCAAGGCTTTTTAAATACTTATTTACGAAGCCTCAAAGAGTGGACACTGCATCACTTCTCTGGGTAAGCCCATTCCAATGCCCATGTAACCTTTGTGCACATATGCTCTGGCATTCAAAAAGCTCTACAGCATCAATACTAGTTAACAGCATATTAATTTCTTATGTACATGTGTTAGATAATCAGGGGATGGAGAGAGAGGGAGAGAGAAAGAGAGAGAGTGTGTGAAGAAAGTCAAGTATGACTCTATACACTGGTTGGAAATAAGTAAATGCTCTGGAGCAGCAAATGCTGTTTTAAATACATTCAGATGCTCTTGTATTCCCTGACATCTGATGAACCCCTTTTCAAGTGCAAGATCTGAGCTCCTGAAGCGATTTTCTAATTAGTCCCCTGTGCTCTCTGGAACTAGATCAAAATATCCCTGGCAGAGTGGAAGCATTCTAGTGCAGTCCTGCAAGGCTACATTTTTCCTCAAAGAAGCCTTCAGCTTTTCCAAGACATTGCTGGAGAGTAAAATTAAAGAATGCATTTGATGTCTAGCAAAGCTTTAGCTCTTGGAAAGTGACTTCTCCCAAACATCTATTTTTTTTTTTTAAATTTATCAGTCAGAACATGCTGATTTTAAAAAAAATACTGTGCTAATGACTTCAAAAACAGTTTTTCCTCAACTAAAATGCTCAGCAGTTACAAGAACAAACTTGTAATATTCATCCACAGCTTAGAAGAGAATTCCTGCACATGTTCTACAGTCAATTCAAAAGATTCTGGTAATGACTTGCATGCAAAGTCACTAAAGAGAATTAATTTGGCTTTTGACAAACAAAAGACTACAAACATTTCTTCGTAATGTTTGTACTTCCTTGATTCCTTCCAGCCATATATGCATCAGGGACCATCAGACCTCTTTTAGTCGAAATGATAAAACAGAAATACTTCACATTTCTTCTTACTGTCTGAACATTCTGGTTTACTAAGTAAAATTTTGGCCCCCCATCTTACAAATAATGTTTCCATAGTTGAAGAAAAGACAAACAAAACAAATCCATATAAAAGTTTTAGTGATCTTAAATCAAGAGGAGAGGGAGAAGGAGGAGCAAAAGGAGAAAAGTAGCTATTTTAAGGTAGAAAATTGACCCTTCAAACATCATCATGATTGACTCCCAAGGTTTTCCCCTGCTTTCTAAAAAGCAAAGTAGTATTTTCTCTGGTAAATCAAGATTCATCAGTCAGGTCTCTTTTATCATGAAGAAATCCCTTACATTTCTGGCACAGTATTAATTAGAGGTGTAATTCCTGATTTCAAAATTAATTTTAATTTTTACTTACCGCAGTCATCAAGAAGTATATTCTCAGGCTTCAAATCTCTACAAATTAAACAACAGAAATGAGAATTAAATAAAGACAAAACTATTAGCCTTCAAGTGCAACAGATTCAACAGAAGACTTCTTGGTTCTGACTGAAGCAATTTTTCCAGTTCCACCTATATACAAAAAAAAAAGCTGCAAAGTTGATGGCCTATAATACAAATAGCTTAACCAGAGAACTCAAGATCCACTTTCCGTGAACTCTTTAATCTATTTACATTAACAAAAGCAACACAACACTAAAATCCTGATATAAAGAACCATCATTTACACACAAATTCGTGTTTGTAAGTGAAAAACATTTCTCCTGAGGAGTATCAGCTACACAACTCCCCAGTGGTAACACACAAGTGCTTGCTGCAGTTTGATGCTGACCCCTTGCTATATTCCACCCCAGGGCATCAGAATATCAACAAAGAGTAATATTCCCAAGACTAAGCACAGGCTTAATATCATCCATTCAAACTCCATTTCTTTAACTTGGACATGCAACTTCCAAAGCTTACTGGACACTTCATCAAGTTAGGATTCTTTGCAATAACTTTCTAGAAATTTCCTATTACTTTTCTATAAACATCAAAGTTTCATGAGCAACAGTTTTAGATATTAAATGATAGCAAGACTCAGGAAATACTAAAATGGCAATAAATTCAGCATTGCAATTTTGCATGTTGTTTATTTTTACTTTGAAAACAAAATAAAATACTGAATGGAATGTTTGAATTTTCCCCTGCTCAAGGAATATTTGGTGAGTCATTGAAGCTAAATCAGAAGCTGTTCTAGGATTTATCTCCTAGCACATTCTCCTGATGATATACATACATATATATCGGCATGAAAATCTGTATAAAATTTATAATGTACATTATTATTTATAATAGTGCATATAACTAGTTATAATGTATATTGTTAATGTATATTTTATATATATATATATTTGTGGCATGCATCAGTAAGCACGTGGACTGAGATATGGTCTCTTCGATTTATTCCACCATAAATATAAGCCAGAATCAGACAAGTAAAACCCAGTAGCTGGCTAAAGAATCAGTTATTGGAATAGATTATTAAAAACAATATGTATATATACAAGTATATATACAGCTGAGACAAGAAGAAGAAGAGACTGAATAACATAAAAGAAAAAATTTTAGGAAGAATGACTCTAGAGTCTACATTCTAAATGACAGACAATTGTTCACCAAGAAATCTAAGTAAGGTTTTTTGCCCCAAATAGTGATAAATTGATGTTCTATAGTACGTGTATTCATGTTAAAGTTTCATTATCTTCTGAGATTAACTGTATTAGAAAGTCAGAAAGATGCTCTTTTTCTCATGCGTTTAAGCCTCGACAATTCCCATAGCGTTAATAAACTGACATTAAATATAAGATTACAATAGCAGAGAAACCAGGAAAGATCAGAGTTAAAACACTAGGATTTGACATATGCGTTTGAAGGTTGTCTTGTAGGCAAACAGCTAACAAGTTGAGCCTAAACACAGGGCTGTGGTTTGGGGTCTTTTGTTTTGTTTGGGGGTTTTTTTTCTGTTATTTTGTATTTTAAACAATCAGTTTTGTTTTCACTTGGGCAATGTGAAATGACTTGTAGCTGATGAAGTCTCTCACCCCTGCTTCCCTCCTACATGTATGCCAAAACACACTGTGTAATATTGCAAGATTGGCCATATTCTCTAAGGAACCACATCCAACTACCAGCATAAGCCTCATTCACTCTGGTCCTGCCACTTCCACTCTGTGTGTCTGTGTGTGTGTGTTGGTCTTCTAGGCTGGGGAGGGAAAAGACTAAGATTCATTATATTGAAGTTACGCTTTAAATATTCTTTGAAACAAGTGGTACTTGGTGTTACACAGCAAAAGTATAAAGAAAGCATTCTTGGTCCACCACTAAGTTTGTTTTGCTTGTTCTGTAACATTAATGCATACCAGGGGTTCAATGATGTATGTACAGAGGCAAAACAGAACATTAAAAATCATACAATCTCAACTGCAGTGCATAAAGCTTCTGATAGTTTCATTAATTCAAAAGCAATATGTTTATTGGAGGAATCCGAAATTAAAACAGAAGGAACTTTTCATATGGACTATGACTACTATGTTACCCTTGTGAGCATAACATACAATGCAGCCAGGGACTTCTAGAGCCCTCTGTGAGCTACTTTAGAGTGGGCAGGAATACAATCCCATACACCTAAAACTTATTTAATAATATTATGAATTAATTTGCTTTGTAAATCATAGTTTAATTTCATTTTACAAACAAACCTTGGATCAACGTTATACTGTTTTAAAATATATCAGGAATCAAGACCTAAATCAACAGTAAGAAGACATACAAGATAAGTAATTCCTAAGGATATGCCATGAAAAGGACAACCAAACAATTTTTTTTTATTCTTTTACTACAAAGTTAAAATATAAACTTGTTTTAGTAGGAAACAATTAATATGTTCAATGCTGAAGAGACATGGAAAAGTAAAAGTAACTGTAGATGACACTCACCTGTAAACAATTCTCTCCCTTTGCAAATCCTCCAGACCACAGCACAGTTCTGCAGCATAGAAAATAGCCCTTTCTTCATCAAAGCCAGGATTTCCCATGTTATATATGTGAAACTTCAGATCCCCTCCATTCATTATGGTTAATACTAAACATAGGGCATCTTTCGTCTCATATGTATAGGATAAACTAACCTAAAAACAGGCGGGGTGAGAACACAACCATTATTCATTCATAAGACCCAAAACAATTCACTGATCTTTTTTCCAATGCAATCAATTTATGAATCCTTTTTCAAAGCAAAAATAACAAAACATGCAAGTGGAAAATCACTCCTGCAGAGTACTGGAAGACACAAAGGAATTCAGACTAATTTGCCTGTGTACACAAACCATACACACAACACAAAAGCTTAGTGGCAGATCTGTTTAGATACCACAGAGCTCCACCCAAAAAATACAGTTATTGATGCTGTCCCTCAGCTGCATGTTACCTGTATTACTCTTTGTCCAGACAGCATGAGCATATCCCTTATTTTATCAGTATCTCAGGAATTATACACTGCCAAACCATATTCCTGAACTACGAGACTCAGAACTGCCCTAGAGACACTCAAATTATTTTAAATCAAATGTGTAGTTTCTATTCCTACTCCTGCCTCCCCCGTAAGTAACTGCATATTTCCCTGATTTAGAACCTGCCAATAGCAAAGACTCAGTACAACTCTTTAGAGTCTTTCTTCTCACTGTACTTGAAATGTGGTGCTGATAGGCAAGGACAAAGCACCGCTTTTTTTCAGGTTTTAGGTAAAAGTCTTTTAAGTGCATTTAAAGTTTTAAAGTAGACTTGTGAATTAAAAAAACACCACCCCATTTAACACAATGTAATATACTACAAAATTTAACCGTTTAAGCTACAAATTCGTTGTCAATAGAAAAAGCTGTGCTACGCAGATGATCATCTGGCAGGATCTTCAAAATTACCTATGAAGATTACTTAACTTGTACTAAGAGCAATGGAATTCAAACATATACTTAGCTTACATTAGGTAAGCAAGCTAGGTAAAAAAATAAGTGGGTTTTTTTTTTTACTCAGCAAATGTATTTTTAAATGCAGTACAAGTAAATAATTGCTTTAATTCAGTAATGGATTCAAACTCTTCCCTCAGAAGCATAAACGCAATACTAAGTAAAACTAAATAAATATAGAAATCAGCTACTCAAGGTGAGATTTCCATTCGGTGGTTTTAACTGATGTGTCCAGCAGTTCATGACTTTCCGTGTGACAGACACATCTAAAGTTATCGACCCACTTCAAAACCAGTATTACTGCAAATGCTAGACCTAGATCTTCCCTGTTGCATAAAAAAACACCATTGGATAGCAAGAGGAAAATAACTCATGCTCAATTTGATAAAGCGATTTCAAATTCGACTTGGATCAATTACTGATTTACAGTGTTTACATATGCTGAAAAAAATGTTACTCAAAAATAGAAGTTTCACTGTTATAGTAATTTATGGATCAATTCAGGTATTCTCTGGGTTCTGTTTCAATCAATTCAAGCCCAGAAGCCTTGTGCAAAAATAACATCAGCATATTTATACAAAATCATAATTTACAATAGTTTAAAATATTAATTTATCTGGCCATCAGGTTCTTCATTTTTCTTTAAGCTGGCAGTATTCTACAGGGGGCTTTTTTAATACATAAAACTTATCAGAAAATACATACATACATATTTTATACATGCATATTTATAAACAACTTTCACTATCCTCTAAAACAGGTACTTTAAAATCCTCTGAACAGCAATACAAAATTTATAAGTAAATGGATCTTAAACCAAAGCAAAATGTATTTGAATTTAACATTTAAATGACATTTCAATTAAAAAGTAAACATTACCTGGGGAAAGTTTTACTTGGTCTGTCTTTGAACATTCTAACTTATTTCACTGCTTAGTAATTAGAGCTACTAACAGACCATAATTTACATAATAGCATCAGGTTTAGGTATTAAAACTAAGATTTCCATTATGTGGAAGTTTCATTAAAAAGTTAATTGTTTCACATCCAAGATACCTCTTTAAGCCTTGCTACACAGCAAAGCAATATAACCTAAATCAATACACTATTAAAATGTCATGTTTATCTTAAAATATATCAGCAACAGAGTAACAAATGCTATGAAAATACCTCAGGATATAAAAATCTAACTGTTAAACAGAGGACAAAGATTCAGTGGCATCAGCATGCTGAAACACAGCCTAATGTTCTGGCTGTGAGAAGTAAAGCAGGTGGACCAAAAAAAATCCCTGTGCACAGAATTATTCACAATCACACACAAAACATATTTATTATTGTATCAATAATTTCTCTCTACAGTCATGCACTCCCTAAATCAATTTTAAAAAGCTTTGTGCCCACAAGCTCCTAGAAGAGACTGAAATGAAGTAAACAAAATGAGATAAATTTCTGATAGTAGATCGGAAGTAGATACTTACTACAAACCTACTATTCACTTTTTCTAGAATTCTCTTTTCATTTAGAGCCATTGATTCTCCTTTCCTCTTCTTTATTCTCTTTTTTTCTAGCTTTTTGCAAGCATACATTTTTCCTGTTGCCCGTACTTGACAGGCACACACCTACAAAAAGAAGGAGTGTGTGTCAGAGATGCTTGAGGTTTTTTAGAATTTTTAATGTTGAAGAAGATTAAATTTTATTTTCTTTTCAAACTCTTTAATGCTCTCAGAAAATGATGGTCTATGAGCATCAATACAGAGCCTTCACTCATGAAACAATCTTAAAGGTTCACAGAAACTGTAACAGAAGTAGAAAAAGAGATTATACAGAAGCAAACATTTCTGTTGGGGTGACTAGTTCAGTAAAACTATGGATCTTGCATTAGTGAAACAAGTGACTACAGTAACAGTACGTGTTGAGGACAAATATTCACATCACAATCAAACAGGAGAAACATCATGGTAATTTAGTAGTACGCCTTCTCCTTCCACATAGGGCTCTGGTTAAAATATGTACAGGGGGGAGTTCAATGAATTATAAACAGAATTAATAAAATCTATCGATTTTATTTTAGGTTCATGAATATTCTACATAATTAGCAAATTGAAACAAAATTCTCATTTCCAAAATGAAATTTCTAAATAGAAGCAACTGTTGTCAGTCAGTGCAAGTTTTCTGCAGCTTTGTGCATTGACCTACAATGCTTAAACTAACACATTAAAACAGTTTGTATCGACAACAGTTTGCCAGGTGATGTGTCAAATGTAGATTAATAGAGACAAGAGTTAAACAGCCTCTCCTCTTTTTTTTTCTTTTCCTTAAGAACTGCCTTGCAGAAAGATACTTCTGTACTCACCTCTCCAAATCCACCTTTGCCTAGTACTCGGTAATGCCTAAACGTGTGTTTGGTCACTGGCTGCCTGATTAACAGAAAGAAACAATTACTGCAACAGGAATTACAAATGTCAGTAATCCCTCCTCACCCCGAGGTCTGTCTTCATTTTCTCCTTTCTGTTCTGACATATTTCTGAACAAATGTTGCCTTAACCTCATGTAGAAGTACCATAATAAGCTGAATTTCAAATGAAAGGGGTGCTCTGCTTAGAAACGTGGGCTCCCTCATGTGGTCACCAGGCACTCCCAACAGCTGGAAGAAAAGCGGTCAGCTCGGCCCTTTGCTGTCCACAGTTAGAGCCCTCTGTGTTCCGATCACAGGCAATTATCACCTCCTCTTGCCTCCCTTAACTGACACGCTGACACGCAGACTGCATTTCAAAGGGATCATGCTTACAATGTGCCATTTAAAAGGTAAACCATTTCTGATTTCACTTTGTTTTTTCACAAAAGGAAGAGTTGTGGTATGAGCAGTTCAAGAGCCAAATTGTTAAGGTACTGATGTAGAGGAGGAGGAGCAGATAACTGGAGGCAGTAGAGCTGTTGGCCTTGCTATGCTAAAACTCTCCTAAATGTGTCAGAGCAGGGCTATTACAAGGTAGTGGTTTTCCTGTGTTTTGCTTTAAATGAGCATTCACTATTACTGCAGCTTTGTTCTCAGGACAACAATGGAGGTTCATTTGGCAGAGAATTTGAGTAACTCCCCTAGTTTTCTTACTGGCTTTTGCTACCAATTCAGTAAAATAACGCCATTGCATAATTGAAATTTACAACAAAATCAGTGCTCAAGCACCCTTTGAATATGTGATCATGATACCCAGAGGGCTGAATTTGAATCAATTTGTAACAATTTCAGCCTTCTGAAAGAGTCTAGACACTCATTTAGTATTGACTTGAAAGTCCAAACTAGATTCTGATACATATATATATATGTAAATATATATTTATTTATTACATATATATATTTATATTTTTATATTATATATATATATGTAAATCTTGCCATCTTGTAATTACTAGATCTGTATCTGTACCACCCTAAAAAACTTACTAGTTATCCAATCACCCAGTGTGTTATCACACTAGATTAATCTGCTTATTAACCACTAATTAGACCAAGTTTGAAACTAAAGGATGATAGCATTCCCAAGAAAGATTGGTATTCCACTGCATACTTCACAGCCCAACATTTCTGAATTTGCATTTTCCTAATACCACTTAAAGACTTAAGATTTACCACTTAAAGGCTACAGACAGACAGTTCCATTGGAGTATTGGTTCTCTTGCTGTCCATCAACATCATCCTTTACATCTTGTCTTTCAAATCATAATTTCTTAGGCAGTCTCATTTAGCATTCAGCTCTACAGCATTTCTAGCATAAAAATCAAATTTTGCCACAAAGCAAAGCTAAATTATAATGCAAACATTATAAATGAACTTACTTTTCCAGCCATTTCCACTGTAAGAAACGGGAAAAATACACACTCTCCTGGTAAGCTTCAAAAGGTCTTTTGCTTAGGTATTCATGAACAATTCTAGCAGGAAAATAAACAGAAAAATAAAACCCATCTTATTCTACAAAGGGCTGATGAAGCAGGAGATGCTATCAATTTACCGACATATATTTAAACATATCGATGAAGCTGCAGGCAGAGAAACATCGCCAGTGTGCTCTACCATGGTTTTAACCTAAATGTCTCACAACGTGAGTGCCTGTCATAGAAAACTGTTCCTGTCAAAGTTCTTGTGAAGGCCAAACTACTGCTACTTATAGGAACTACTCAGTTTGACCTCTGCATTCTCAGTGTCTTCAAACCCACCTAAACATCAGCCTCTCAGCAGATATTTTATGCATGTATGACCCTGCAAATATGACCTCTGAAAGTATCTACAAGGTTTCACGCATTCTTTGGAGACTGGTAAATAAAATTTTATTCTAGGATTTGAAATTGAAGTACTAAATGCCATATCCAGACCTTGAACACCAAGGTACCTTCTCATTCCCTTAAATGAAACACACCAAGATGGAGGTGGGAAGGGAAACAAGTCATTCGAACTGTAGTCAGGTATTTATTGGACAGAGGACAGGGAATAACCTACATGAGACACTCCATTTGAGACATGTTTTACTAGGTGTTCTTGCACAGCCCTCTCAATCTTATAATCTCAGGCTGTTACAAAGCATGCTTATTTCTGTTGCCAGGGAGATGACCCAAGCAGTGACAAAACCTGTAGTCATCCTTCAGACAGGATCAAGCATGCCTTGAAGAACCAGAAATATTAGAAACATAAAGGCTTTAGAAAGACATGTAACCCTCATAAACATGTACCATCCCTCCAAGAAAAGCCTCTCCTGCTACTACTGTGTGAAACATCACTTCACGACTGCAGAACAAAACCAAGTTGTATTGTTTTATGTTAACTATCACAAGTGATCCTCTAATCAGCCATCTTAATGGAATGTAAGTGTTGGCCTCAATTAAACCTGTTCTCAAGAACCTTAAACTGGGTAACATTGTTCAGAAACCTTTCAAGCTTCAACTTGTAACTTCATATTTTTCTGAGTACCTTCATCATGGAAGAAAAGTCACTCAAAAAGTAAGAATACAATAAAGAGAAATACTATTTAACTTACAGAATTCTTGGTAACACACAACAGTGTGATTTTATGCAAAAGTAGCATTAAAGAAAAAGCTCTGCAAAAATCAAACATCTAAATCACGTCTGAAGGAAACCCAGTCCTTTAATAAATCTGTTCCAAGTTTCTTACTTATGCTCATTTCAGGGACTCAGTACTTCTCGGTATAACAACTTCATCTTTCACTTTCCTTAGAAACACACAAATTTCTCTTGTAATTCTCAAATTTAGCACTAGGCATTTTTAACTTACCTGGTACAGTCCATAAAGAGATCCTTAGAAGGGTTCTTTTCCAGTCTTGCTTTACATTCATTTACTGTTTCCTGAGGTATTTCTGGCAAGTGTGCTGCAGACTTAACATAATAAAAAAGAAAAGAAAGCAACAATGAAAGCATGTAAATCAATAGAAAAGCTAAAAGTTTTGTATTCAAAGTGAAATTAATTTTTTTTTAATACAGGAAAAGGAAAGGAACAGTTTCACTAAAGAGAAAACCAAGAAAGTCATATTAGAAAAAAAATTTTATTTATTCCCTGTTACAGAACAATGCATTGAAAGTTATTTCAGTTATTTACTATTTCAGTATCTGGGGACACAAACTTGGCAAGAGGTTAAATTTCTTTTTCTTTCCATAAGTCCATCACCAAAAAAGCAAGTCACCTATTTGGCTTGGCAGGATGGAAAGGAGAAAGAAACACAAACACAGGCCGGGAAACTGTTTCAAACCAGACCAAAGAAATCTGGGCTTTTTTGAAAAAAAAATGTACATGACTTATGGCAATCCCAAAGAAATCCTCAAAAAGATGTGGCAAATTTAGATTCTATCTGTTTTTAAGGCATCTTCAAGACCTTTTGTATAAGATGACCAAAGCAAGAGAAGCAGAAGGAGCATCTATTCATAAAGAGCAAACATCTAATTATATACCCACAGAAAAGCTTCCACTGGATACCAAAAAGACTTTTGTTAAACGCAAAAAATCAGCTAGTAATGAAAGTAACAGAATGCTTCAGAAGAAAACAGCATTTCACTCTGTGAAAACCTGCAGGAATTCTGAAAATTTACAACAAACTAACCAAGGCCACACAGGAGTCTAAAAGACTTCGTATTTCTTCAGACTACAAAACCCTGAGTTAATTTGTTTTTAAGTTTTCTTTAGGGGTTAATTGGAGAATAAATTGTAATTGTAGTAGTTATAAAAGCAGAGATCAGTCAAGTTTTCTGCTCAAGTTAAGCAGAATTTTAAAAGGCAGCACACCTCTCAGAAAGACAAAAATGGGACTAATGAAACTTGAAAGTCAATTTACTAAAAACGGTGCAACCACTTAGATCTCTCTATTTATCTGACACCTACAAAGTGCTTGAGAAAATATTTTGCAATATATTTACCCCATTGGTGAAGTACGTCTCTAAAACTTTCAGGCCACAGTCTATGCGCTTTTCGTCTGAAGATACCTCATATTCTGCCTAGGGGAATGGAATTGAAAATTATATTACGTTCAGAGCCACTTGGCATCTTTTACATGACAATAGGTATATTTTATCATGAATAACAGAATACTACTAATATAAAAGGAACAGAAGGCTATATAGTGAAACATGTATGAAGAACAATCCTAAGGAAAAAACAAAGCATATGGAATTTAATCTTTGGAAAACATACAAAACCTAACAATTAGTCTAAATGC
Organism: Melanocharis versteri; assembly: GCA_013397845.1. NCBI lineage: Eukaryota > Metazoa > Chordata > Aves > Passeriformes > Melanocharitidae > Melanocharis > Melanocharis versteri. Next base: position 350,330 of record VZTG01021098.1, on the reverse strand, counting down.
AATTACAGAAACCACATCCTAGAGGTTAAACTAGATCAATTACAATGAAATAGTATTTATGTAGTATTGTAGGACAGAATGACCCAGAGGGAAAATAATTAAGAGTACGATAATCAGCTTTTTCTTCACTGTACTTTTTTTTCCTTCATGTATTATTCTTTACTACAGTCTTGGGTAAAGCCAGGATAAAAGTACTTTCTACAAGCTTATAAATGAGATCTAAACCAAACCCTACGTCATTCTTTGAAAAAATAAAACTGAGTAGATACAAATTTTTAAAGTTTTTGACTTAGTAACATCTGGTACTGAGATGTAGAAAAAGAGAATTGTGCAACACACTGCTTTTTGCAGATAAACAACTGGCAGCTGAACAGAGCTCCAGAAGTAGCTACTTATGGAAAAAACCCACAACCAACAAATCATCACACAGATATTACTAGTGAAAAACTGCAAGGACTACTTACTGCTAATATTTTATGGAATAATCTAGAAGCAGACATCAGAAGTTACAACATTTCAAAACAACACAAAATCTGGGGAAAGACAAATTAGAAAAGAGCAATCTCAAACAGTAACGTGTACTAGGTTTGTTAGCTGGGCCAACTCAATCAAAGCTTATTTCATATTTCAGGATGTAAATGCATGCACCTAGGAACAAAGAATACATGGCAGACTTCCAGAATGGAGGACTGTATCAAACAAAACAACAGTTGGACATATTGGGACAACAATCATTAGGAACCTCATTGGAAATTACAAGTAATGGATCTAATCAGAAGTTATTTACCTTTATAAAGAAAACTAGAACACTAAAAAATTACAGTTCAATAATCAAACACACACACACACAATACTGGAAATAACAGAATCCCTGATTTCCAGTTCTGCCATTAATCACAACTAATCCACTGACTCACTACTAAGTCATCAACATCTTTTTCTGCTGAGACATTATGGTATCACCCACTTCAGCACGGTACTCAAATCCATCAATCCAAATGCAAGCCATTATTTCTGCTGTTCAATTCCACAACAAAAAGTCTAATGGTAAGGAATTCTTCTGCAACTGCTAATCAACCTGAGCAGGTCACAAAAGTTTATCAACCCAAAGTTCAGCAGTGCACTTAGCACCTTTAACACTAATTTAATACAAATAGTTAGGCATAATGTTGTAAGTGGATAGTGTAATTTAAAAGGAAGTTCGAGAGATGGCCTTTCCAAATAATTCTGTTACTTACAGGGAAGTTTGAGCTGTCACCCACTCTTTTTCAGTATGTGAGTAACCTTGTCCTTAGCTAGTAAATGAGTCTCTAGATTGAATAACTCTAATTCCTCACTTCAACTTCTGTCACTTACATTTAATTATTTCACAACTCTTCTTTCTGTAAAGCCAAGCTGACTCCAGACTTTTAGGTGACACCTTCCCAAGAACTGGAGCTTACCAGACTCAGTATTCAGTACAGGTAGACAACATAGCATTGGTACTACCTTGATTTTGGACTCCTGAAATAATCACACCGCTGAAATCACATTGCTTCATGTAAAAGAGTCAGAAAACCCTATTAACTAAGATGCAAGGTTTTTAAGGCTATGACATTTCATGTTGGGATTTTTCTTTTTTTCCAAAAGAGTAAGTCTAAAATTTCTTTAGCATTTCAAGAAGCTAAACTTGGCAAAACTCAAGGTAAAAACCACACAGCCTCAGCTTTTCCTTCCTGCATTGCCTTACAAAGAATACCAACAAAAAGAAACCCTCAATCCCCAAAAGAACTTGAACAAGTTTGCTGAAGTCCAGTGCTGAAGTCCAGTCCATAAAAGGGAATCAGGCTAACTCAGGAACCATCTACAAGAGGTAGTAGGTGTTTTATCTCACATCCTTGATCAAGACAGCATGTTAGTTTCATATCATGAGAGTCACCAAATAAAGGTTATCTTTTTTCAGTGATTCCCAAGCATAATGCTTCACCCTGATTTTTCAAATGGAAGTTAAAAAACAAATAAAAAAAAAGTAAATTGTGAAACCATCCCTTACATCAGATTATCTCAACTATGCCAGTCTTTGTTAATTCACAGAAGTGTTGCAATCCACACAACATTATAGGTTGCATATTTCAAAACAATTCAAATTTTTCAGTTAGTGGAAAACAGTTACTTCTTAGAGACAGTTTTACCTGAAAAATTACATCTGTAGAGCAAAGACACACCTGTCTCACAGTCATGCCTAAGATTCATTCTCTTTTGTGCTGCCAAAGATTCTACTAGTCCTTATCTAAAATATAAGGATTAAAATGGGTACAGAAGTTGCAACCATTAAGGGTACATCTACAGTTGTCAGTGCACAGCACTCACTAAGGGCTCTGGTTTATATTCACTGCAGGAATTAAAGTTCCACTGTTCTGGATTTCCATTCAATCTGTTCAGTCTCCAACTGTCAAACTAGTCTCTGGAATTGGCTCGAACAGCTCCTGAGAGTCACAAAAGTGAAACACACCTGGGGAGTAAGCCCAGTTGCACACAGATTCATTGACAAATATAAACAATTCCACTTATTTGACACTCAAGTTCCTTTTTAGCTGATCTAGTGCCTCAGTTTTTACTCCCACAGGGGAAGGAAGATACAGTGAAATGGGGGGCACAGCAATAATCCCATGTACTTCCTTACACCCTGCCTCTTTCAGAGCCATCTTGCATACCGGTACTGTAGTTTGGGATGCATGCAAGCAGCAGCACTACCCCACTTCTGTCTTCTTCGGTCATTTGTTCTCTGAATGTAAGAACAAAAATGGCTGGAATGAGAAAATCTGTTCTTTCAGCAGCAATCTCAGTTTAAGACTGTATCTTATTGCTCTCGGATTAACTGTGAGGAACAAAGAATCAAAAGCTCTGAGGTATTATTCTCTCCTCTTAAGGGCTGTTTTGTGCCTGCCTAATCTTCTCATTACTTTCCCCCTCCCCAAGAGGGTTTTGGGCTGAGGATTTTTTGCAAAATATAGCTGTGGGCACACTTCCTTCCTCTCCTTGTTCTTCAGCATTAGATATCAAGATGTAAATATATCAAGACTTCTTCCCTCAGTCTCTAAAAAACTGTTTTTTTCTCCTTCCATAGATAGTTCTCTAAGTTTCCATCTCCATTGTATTGTTTTTAATTAGCACATGCTGTGTAGCCTAGGGCTTCCATGCAAGTTGCAACATTTTTAAGTCCATGTTTATAACATTTTGAAGCCTGAGTATAGCAAGTAATATTCATAACACAGACATCCTTTCAGGCTCTAGAAGCCAAGCAGCATGTCTTCCTAAAATTGCTTCTCTCTTTCCCATCATGCCCATTTCTGTAGCTCTGACCATACCAAGATGGCAGAGACTTTGTAGTAAACATTTAACTTCTTTCTTCCCTTAAGTAACAGAGACAGTTTTTTGACATCCATCAGAAGTTACAGCTTTACAGCTGGCAAACACTGCTTTCAAGTATGCAGCATTAGGAAACAGAGGAGTACAGACAAAATTAATAAAATGGTTGTGTGTTAACCCCAGTAGGCAGCTAAACCCCACACAGGTGCTCACTTCCCCCCACTAATAACCAGAAGGTCAGAAGTGAGAAATCTTGCAGCTTGAAATAAAGACAGTTTGATAAAGCAAAGCAGCAGGTACAAGCAAAGGAAAGGAAGAAATAAATTAATTTCTTCCCATTGGTAGGGAGATATTCGGCCACTTCCAGGAAAGCAGGACTTCATTCCCATGCATAACAGCTAGCTGGCAAATTCCAACTTCCCCCATTCCTCTTTCTTTCCCCCAGCTTTCGTTGCTGAGCACAGCACCATATTTAATGGGATATCCCTTGAGCTCAGGTGTCCTGGCTGTGTCCACTCCCAACTTCTTGTGCACCATCAGCCTCCTCACTTTTAGGGCAGCATGAGGAACACAAAGGCTTTGACACTGTGTAATCACTGTTCAGCAAGAACTAAAACATCCTTGTTATCAACATTATTTCATCTAAAATCCAAAATATAGCACAAAATGAGCTACAATGAAGAAAATTAACTCTACCCCAGCCAAAACCAGCACAAAAATCAAATATTTACACACAAGAATATAAAAGCAACTGCCAACTGATAGCCATAATCCATTTCTTACTGCTTACCACTGCATCCAGAAATTCAATGCATCTTTTCAAATCTGGTCTGGAATCACAGAACTGTCTGAAGAGAAGTCTTCCTATTGGCTGTTTGTCACAAAGCTGGTTATAGTCTCTTTCTGGGAAAAAAATAATACATAAATATCTTTATTTATTTTTATTTTTGTGATAGGATGGTCATTACTCCCATTTGAGGTCAGAAAAATATCACTAAAACGTGAAGATTTTACATTAACATATTTATCAAAGATACCATAAATATGCAATGATCCCAAAGAATAGTGAAACACTCTTCAGTCACATCTGTGTTCTATTGACTATCCCATTTACTAAAAACACACTGAATTATATGTTTGAGTTTCATTTAGGTTTAGGGTGCAGAAAGCAACTATACTGTGAAACAGCAATACCAAAGCAAACAAGATTGTCTGGAAAGAGGGAATACAAGATAATAACAGAAAAGGTTAAAAAAACTATTACAAGACATTAAGCAAAAGGGTAAAATATATTACCATCACTCCATAATGTGATTCCTTTTTCCAATTCAAGGTTTTGTAAATATATTCTTTAGGAACAGTTTTCTTTAACAAACAAAGAGCCGTGATACAGTTTTTATCTTCTCATAAATTTTATTTTCTCATAAATTCTCCATCATATTAGAAGTTTAATAGCTTCTTTTTTTTTTTGCTATTTAGCATTTAGAAGCAAGACAGAATCCTTTCCATTAATAGCAGCAGACTCTTACCCCTCTCTCTCAAAAGAGAGCCTTTACTCTACGGGGCACTTACCTATGGAGCACCGAATACTCTCACAGTGACTGACAGGGGGCAACTTCAGCATCTCTTTCCATTTTTTACTACGCCCACTCCGTTTGCCTAGAAGAAAACATAAATAATGTAAAACACAATACTATGTCACAATAAAATGGAACATAACATTAACAGCATAAAATTAGGTCAGTTCTACACAGATGTGTCAGACTACTTTTCATGCCCAGAATGAAATCCATCTACAAGGATTTTCAAACCAATAACAAACGTGATATAAAAGAACTTTTATGCAATTTCTGTGTTTCATGTAATGTCTTTTCCAAGACAAATATTTCACATTTGGGCTGTGTATGTAGAATATCTCTGCAGAGAAAAGGCAAATATCTAGGTATTTTGAAAATCACCAACAAAACTGGAACGTCAAAGATGGAACCAAAAAAATTCTGAGAATTATCTCTCAACCATGGTAAAGAATGGAAGAAAATAAAGTTGAGTAACGAAATACCAAGAACAAAGTTCTTAAACACATTTTTGGATAATAAAGTTGTACATAAATATTCTCTCTTTAAGGGCAGTAATAGTAGGAAGAGTAGACCCCACTAATAAATGAGAGGGCATAGCTCAAATACGCACCATTTACTCTACACGATACAAGGATACCAGGAACAACTCAGCTGTTGTAAGACTTAGATATTTTCAATGCTTCAGATTTCACAGCATTAGTGTTGAATTAGTATTGATTTTAAAAAAACTACCACAGTATTCTTCTCAGTTTCTAAAAAAATATATCTGTTCTACATTTTCTATGTTATATCGGACTTTCAGCACATTACCTTGGCCAATTTCATTTACAGAAGATATGCATACTTATCAAAAAAGCAGAGATGGACAGTAACATATACACACTTTCAGATCCAAAGCATTTCCATGGAAGAGTAATTTAGTGCTGCAAAATATTTTAGAATATTTTACTAAGCAATATGATCAGATGCATTTCCACATGACAGAGCAGCAGAAAATCTGCACAGAAGCTTTCTAAATGCACCAAAGTAGTGTGTACTGCTAACCACAATGGGAGAAAAAGGAAGGGAGTTACCCAATGTAACCTGAATAGAAACTAAGCAGCAAAGGGTACCAAACTCTTTCAGAATTAAATCGTTAGGGTGAAAGGAACTAACATCTTCAGAATAACAAAATACGTATTTTTAAAAGCCCCTCTTTACTCAAACATGCAGCTTCTTGAACCATTCCACCAATGCAGTTAGACCAGTCCCAGCTTAGTGTACCTTGGTTCATATCAAATTTACAGGATCCTTGCTAACAGGAATATTTACATCTTACTGTGCACTGCTGCAACAAAACATTCTCAACTCTAGTATCCCTAGAAAGGTAAAAAAATAAGAAATAAAACACCTAAAAACATTGGCTTGTGGACATTCTTCGATCTGACACCTACTCTCTAAAAAAGGCCAAACTTCTTCTGCACTTCATTTTCTAATAATCACTTTGCAGGTCATTTGCCTTCCATAAAGTTTTAGAACACAGAATATGGAATCTACTTCCCATCCCATATTTCAAGGAGTACCAGAACTAATAACAAGGTTGTAATTACCAGCATCATTAAAACAAAAACTGTGACTATTCTAGCAAAACATTTCTGATCTTAAAAAGAAGTTGAATACATGCTTGAAGAAAATCAAATCACACAAAGCTTAGAGCCTTTCTAAGGGAACTGAATACAAAGAAAATCAAGGAATATTAACATAGATAGCCTATACACATACATTGAATAACAAGGCCTGGGTATAGACTATGTGATAATGAAAAACAATGGATAGAAGTGCCAGGTTTAGCCATGTAACTGAAAAATACACTAAGCTGCAAGGCCCACAGAAGTTAAATTTCTTCTGTTAGAAACTGCCCAGAAAGACTCAAGTGTGCATGACACCATACAATCAGTACTGATCAAGGATGATAAATTGACCCCAAATTCATATCACAATGCTGTTTGGAAGATGTAAAATGAACCGTGACATATATCAAAAATACCATGTTCTGAAGCACTGTCAAAGAAAAAACCCAACCCATCCCAACCCAAAAAAAAGGAGAGAATCACTGGTGTATTATACTTCAAGTCCAACACAAAAAGTGCTGTATTTTGCCCAAATATTTGGCAAGTTACTTACGATGTGACTATTTTGAACTTCATTTTACAAAAAGAGACCACATGCTAGAATGCAACTGAATTCATCATCCTACAGAAGTCAAAAAAGCCTACATATAATTTATTAATGATACACAAGAATCAAGTGCTTAGCAGTATCAACTAAATCAACATGGTCTCACTTTTCTCTGAACTGAATGTTCCTGTATTTACAGCAAATGCACTGAAAAAGTCTGTAGGTCCCAGTAATGTAAAGAGCCATTTCTGGTAAAAGTTACGGCAGGAGGCCAATTTGCCTGTCACATTATTCCCTAATTGCAAAATCCTTTTCAATTTCTGAGGCAGTTTAAAAGAAGTATCAAATCAAATTATAACAGTTGTGGTTTGAAAGTGTCTTAATATTGATTTCAGAGCTTCTATTCTGGATCTCATTCTAAAAACACTTCAGATAAAATTCTTCCAGAAGGACCAACAGCTCACTTTCCAGCAGAAGAGCCAGAAAGCCATCAGGTTAAGGTGCTTTCTGGTTGACCTCTGTGGCTCAGATGAATTACTGCTTTTGCCTCTTTCAGATGGAATCATGGCTAAGAGCAGTGTCCAGCTTGAAGCGATTCATCTTGTACAAAGAGAAGGGTGGATGCAGCCATTACAGTGAGGAGAAACTTCAATTACATTTTCAGGTACAGAAGAACCTTACCTTTTCCTTCTCCCCAGATTATTTCTTACAGCTATAATTTCAACATTTAACTCTTTTCCTATTTTTGCTTCTTAAAAAGACGCATACTAAATTCAGTTAGATCACTGCACTAGAACATGGTATGGGCAAAATATTTAGATGTTTTATTTCAACCTTTTTTTTTTAAAACTTCAGAGAAATATTTGAAAAATGTATGTAAGGCAATGCAGTCAGTTTATTCATCAGTAAAACCACAACTAGTTGCAAAAAATGAATTGCTGTGGCCGCAACCCATGTCAAAAAATATGAGTGTGTTTTAAGTCCTCAGATGCACTTCTCAGAGCCACAGAGATCTTCCTTGCAGATCTGATCTGCAGACTGACCCTCATTTCCGTGAGCACAATGTTCCCCCAACATTATTAACTCAGTTTTCCTTGAGACAAAAAGTTTGGATTCGGTCACGCAGAATCCTACTTTACTGGCTACTACACTGACACTGAGATTCTGGCATGCAGTTTTCTGGGGACCTCTGTGCCTCAGCTCTCCTGCCTGTGCAGGGCAAGCACCATGTATCTGAGGCTGAGCAGCACACAGCTCTGGTGCACGATTGCTACAGCTTCATTCTTGCAAAACTGATTCCACAAACCAGATTGTCCGATACTAGCTGAGAAATTCATACTAAACCACACCCAGATAAGCTCTGAAAGCCTAAGACTGCAACAAGATGACAACCTACAGCACGCCTTTAGTGTATAAATCAAATCAATTGGTTCAAGGAAAAATGCAAAACAATTGATGCAGGAGCTCTACATCATCTACACTGAGACACATGAAAATAAGCTGGGTATATACACTGCCTTAAAATATGGCTTTCCCACAGCAGAGGCAGTTGCAGGCAAGTTTCCTAATAGATTTAAAACTGACATGAATTCAAATCTTCTCCTAGTTCCAGACACATTTTCCTTCAAACCACTCACAATAAGGATTAAAACTTTTCACTAAAAAAAAATCAAAACATTCCTGTTCAACTATGGCCTTATGCTACACAGACATTTATAAACACTGACCATTGAGTAACGAATTTCGATTTTATGCCCTTATTGGGCAAGATCCACCTTCAAGACACAAAACACTGTGGAATTTATACCTCAGCTCCTCAGATCAGACCATAACACTGGAATAGCACCAAATTCAGACTGGAAGACAAGCTCACACACACCAGCACTTGAGGAAGGCTGTCATGCTTCCAGTTCTAGAGACAGCTCATAAGGTACTGCTGTGGGGGGTCCCCACAACCTTCTCCATTCTGCAGGTCAGATGTATTTTTTGACACCTCTGTTCCTTCAAAAACAAGCCTGGCCACAGCTTAACAACTACATTAAACAGAGTGGCAACGATTTCTATGGAAAAGGATTTTTTTTCCCCCAGACATATGATAAATACAATCTGGCTGGTTCTCAGTAAACTTAGGAGAATCACCTGGCTGAAAATTCAGGTTTCAGCACAAGGTTAGCACCCAACTCGCCAGCATTACAAAGGCCAAGGTACTTCTGAATGCAAACAGAAGGAAAAATGCAAGTAGTACAATAAATAAATGAAAGATATCTATAGATTACAGATCGCTATGGCATTTATAAGATAATAGCCCTCACACTCCTGGATTCAAGAACATGGAGTAGGACTTCAGCAAGGTAATACTCGAGAGCTCTTGCCCATCTGACTGTCAAGACAGTAACACTGCAAGCAGTTAAAAGGCCAGCTCTCTACGTGAACATTTGTGCCGTTTGTTTATGTGCACAATCATTTATTGTTCCCACAGCTATAACCACTCGAACAACTGGTTCTTCACATGGGCTCTCTATCCAGCTCCAGTGATCATGTGCACATGTAGGAATGCCAGTGCACACACGCTGCACTGCCTCTGCACTTCACCAACTAGGTGTGGAATGGAAAGCTTGTATCAACTCAAGCAAATGTAACTGATCTGAAGTGAAATTTGTTATTGTGGTCTCGCAGTCAAACATTGTAACATCTCTGTATATATTTTGAGATATCGATAACAAAGCAAAGAACAAGATTTACTAGAGGAAAAAAACACCAAGAACACTGCAATTTTACAGTCAACAAACAAGTTTAACAACTTTTTTAGCATGATACTACACTAGGAGTGGAACAGATATTAAAGAAATAAAATTCCTTTAAGCTGATTGTGAAACCTCTATTGTAATTGCCACATTTGAAATAAGCAAAGCAGCAGCATGTATCAATAACTAAACCTCTCGTGTTGTGTTTATTTAGTAAATGTAATTATTTAAGATTCCAGCATGCCCACATGCATTCTTCTTACAGTTCATTAAATAAAGGACAAAAAGGCAGACATCGTGCATAATTCTGTACAAACACAGGAAGACATGTTTCCTGCCACAATGAGTTTACAGCAATTTAAAGCACAATGCAATAAGAGTATAATAGAACATAGGAGGCAAATGAGGGAAGAACTGACAACAACTGAAAACTACAACAACTCTCAGCACTCTCATGTTAAAATTCATATTTGCTGCTGGTGGACTTTCTGCGTATGAGTGTGCCTTGCTTTCCCACTTGTCCATACCCCTGAAATAATTAAAGCATTTAGTTCAGTTCAATAGCCAAACTGCAGTGATCTGAGCAACCTCCATAGACTTATCTTCCTAGTTACAAACACACACAAAATAGGATACCTTCCTTGTATCATCAACACTATACTGAATTATTACCTTATACTGCAAGCAAAAGTAGGATTTATTTTGCTTGCAGAATTATTCCAATTGCTTTCAAGCCCAGACAGATAAAACTCAATATTTGAGTGGACTGCTTCTTTTCTGTGAAGAATACATCATTAAGACAATTATTCTGAAACAAGTATCTTGCAGGATTCACTTAAGCCAAACCATGATCACATTCTGCTACTGCAAAGTTCCTTCCTTCTAAATCCATCCTTGGACTGCACCTAGCCATTATCAAATCTGCAGGAGCTTACTGATCCATCTGATAACTAATTTTGGGAAGAAAACCCCAAACCCAAAATATCCAAGAATATAAGAAAAAAAAACCACCTCAAAACCCCACATACCCTAGATTGGTTCCTGGATCCAGCTGGAAACTACCTCACCCGCTCTGCAACCACAGGCTAGAACCATACAACCAAGAGCTGGGGGAAAATTTGTTTGAGGCACGACCTTAATTTAGCCAAAATCAATCATGGCACAGAGGATATTCTATGTCTAACAGCAGACCCAATTTTCATTCCCAAACTGCTCCTGCCATAGCAGTATAAATGAATTTTAAAGTGGATGCAAATGGACCAGGTATGTTCAAAATGCACTCTTGGCACAGATCCTCACCTGGAGTAAACTGCCACTGACTTCAAAGGAACGACGTATCTACCCTTTGGGTGTATTTTTTTGAGACTATTACTTTAGGCAATGAAAAAAGAAAGACGCCTAAGCAGTTTAAAACATACAGGGATTAATTTCTTTCCTTCCCAACATCATAGACTGTGTGGGATGCTGAAATGAATTTGGGGCTTACGCATACTCAAAGGATTTACTGAGAGTGACTGAAATAAAAACAGAAGATATAAATATAAAGAGAAAAGTGAATATAAAATAAAAATTGGGGGAGGGAGAACTTTTTTTTTTTCCAGAATAACCTTGCTTATATTTATTATTTCTCTGCGTTTATGGGACAAATTCTTCAATATCCTTCAAGTGAAACTAATTTCAAATATTCTTCTGCTGGGAAAAAATGAATGTGTTAATTCCTCTGGCCTTGTATACAACTAGAAAATGCATTGTTGTACACTACTCTTTCACACATAAAAATCTGAGTAAGGAGAACATGCAATAACTGGTGCAAAGGCTTGCAATCTCAGTTCATACATCACTATCACTTAACACTTACCTGGTTTTGTACCTCAAGTCCTGCACTTCAGCACTCCTAAGATCAACTTTGAGTTTGCTTTATAATCTCTTGTTTTTCTACTGAGTCACTTGTGCTTGTTCCACCATTGGGTTCACCTCAAGAGGAAGTTTTCCCTTTCTCTCTCTCACATACAAGTTTCTCTCAAAAAGTAACGTACACACAAGAGGAAAGAGCTGGATTGACACAGAGGGACACTTAACCCAGGGAACGGGGACAGGGAATCCCAAAACACTTCGCACTGCAGTTGCACTGCAGTTTTCATCTGCAGGCAAATTCCTCCATGGACAGGCCAGCTTTCAGCACAAGCAGGTCAACTGAAAAACTGGACAAGGAAAGAAAACCTCCCAGTACAGCTCCTGACTCCTAAATCTTTCATCCATGAAGTACAAAGGGTACTTTGTGCCATCATTTCATCTTCTACTTGTAGGTACATTCAAGAATCATATATTATGTTATCACTAACACCCACATGTGCAAAGAACTGGCATTTGATTATTTACTAAGTTGTTTTAAAAGAAGATAAGGAATTCTGATGGCTTCCCTTCTTCACATAAAGAAGTGTTTTAGTTGCTACACAGACATTACACGTCTTTAATGAAAAGAGACAGGCTTCTATTAAAATGGTGTTTTATTAAAAGCTATGAACATCCTCTTTCAGACAAAATTTAAAGTTTTGAGGCTGAGGGGAAGCTGGGGTTTCATATGACCTGTAAAATGGAATTAGTAAACTCCTATAAACAGATGTTATCCTCATGCAAATTGAATTAGAAGAATCACGCCTCTAATGATTAAATCAACAGTAAGACTGAGTGAGAAGGTAGAAGGTAGGTAGCCTAGAAACAGAGAGCAATAGCACTTTATTTTTATTGTATAGGAGAAGAAAGTAGCAGGAAAAGATCCATTTTATCTGAGTTCTTTGCTCTCTAATAACATAGATCAAATTTACTTTCCGTGTATCAAATCAGATTTAAACGGTAGACATGAACCTGGCTGTTCAAGGTGTGCTGATTCTGCACACCTACAAATGCAAAACCCAAATTATATTCACATCCTAACAACAACAACATTTACATCCAGAAGTATTAGAGTACCTAAAATTAGAGGAAAATTATGTGTACAAATCTGGGATCATGATTTTGATTGTTAACTCTGGTTTATGTGCTCTGGTAAGATTTGGTGTTATTTATTGGGAATTTCAGAATTGCCATTAGGCATCTGCCATACTCTTTCACCAGAAGTGGACAGGTACACATCTTTTATTGTTTCTATATTTGCAAAATCAAAATGACATATCTCTGGGGTTGAAAGACTTTGTAAGATATATTCAAGGGTACAACCTTTTACTACTCTCATCTTCATCAGAAAAGAGTCTCAAGTTAGACTAACCCATGCAAGCCGTAATTAAGCCTCACTGATTTCTTTTGACATGCACCGCAAACAAAAAATAAGAGCACAGTAGTTTACATGTTATTTTATTTGCTTCTACAACTGATATATTTATCCAGGTAAACACCTTCTCTTACTCACACTGAGGAGAAGGATTATTGACATGGCTCAAGCCTATACATGAAAATAAGTGAAGTTTTGGATTTTACTTTCTTCCACAATAAACAGTACTTCTGCACTTTTCCATGCTATCCCACCTCTCCATACACTATACAGTGTGATAACAGAAATGTGGGAACAAAAGTAATTTGAAAGTCTGCTCTTCTGTCCCAGTTGTGAGGCCCTTTTAGCAAAGAATATATTTCAGTAAAACATCTATCTCATTAACTTTGCAAATTTCATTGCCTTGCAGTCTATCAGGCGCATAAGAATAAAGCTGGGACCGGGATTTTATGGAATGGTCTTGACAGATGGAGTAAACCAGACATTCCCAGACCAGCCAGAGCATGCAACAGACAGAAAATACTTTCATTTCAAGGAGTGCCCTGAAAAATGTGACATAAAAAGTACTCCATGCACAGGGATTGAGACTTGAGAAGGTAAAAGACCTTCTACGAATTGATCAATGGAGTTCTAGAGTTTCAATGCCAGGATTCACTTTTTTTTGTGCATGCTTACACAACAGAGCCCAGGCCAGTTGAAGGTACAAAGAGAGTAACAGATTATTACCATTACTTTTATAAGTTTCACATCAGGTAGCACTGATCTTCACATCAGCTGCTCTCAGACTTTCATTTAGCTCATTAAAATATCTTGTTTGGTCAGTTCTACCACTATAATTTATTTTAAACATAGTGAAACCTTAACTAAAGAGGCAGCCTGACATTAAACAGCCACTTAAAAGCCTCTGCAGATTACCACTCCGCTCTTTGTGGTGAGGGTTTGGGCACAGTAAAGTTTTGAGCCAGATTCCACTTTCCCTTCATTTCTCAGATCACTTCAATGCAAATTCCAAATTCAGGCAGCACCACCACAGACATGTTACCGTCAGTGAAACCAGCCAAAACATGTCGTCTAGTTTGAGGTGGTCTCTTCAGCTAAGGTTGGAAAATGGCCCAAAATTGTGATCACTGTTCTGTTTTTTAAACACCACTTCAAAGTCAAAAAGCTGATTTTCCTCTCTTGCTGCTTAAGGCAAATTTAACTGGATACACATATGGCGTAAGTGCCAAACCCATTTAGAGTTGGAGGAACTTGCAAAACATACAGAGGCAGATTCTGCTGTTCTTACTCACTTTAAACAGCTCCAGCTTAACTAATGGGACTTCTCAACACAATTAAGACAAGTAGGATCCAATCCTGGAAGAATATGCACATTTCATAGTTGAAAAACACACTCTGCACAAAGTACACTGGTAATCCGGGGAGACTTTCAAGTGGCCATTTAATGGATAGTTATATACACGAAAAAGCAGGAGGACAATCTTAGTTCAGGATGTTTCTTGAAACAGCAACCACGTGCTATACTAAAACTAATTATCTACCCAAAACGTTTGTTAGTTGAGGGGAGGAATCTTCAACTCAAGGTGTTCTGGGGAGTCAAACTGTAAGTGTTAATCTAATGGAAAACAGCACACTTTTGTATTAGGATAATACAAAATATTCGACTGCAAAGTACAGGTCGCATTCAACAGCTACGTTTTACACAGGCAGGAATTTCAGCAAGATGGAGAGCAAGGTTTTCCCAGAGAAGATTTACGTCACTCTATCCTTTATATCCATATGCATTTATATCCATAAACAAACTGAGAACTACAGATTAACGACCTTTTTAAAACATCCGGTAAAAACACTATTAGAATCAAGGGGGAAGGAGGAAGGGGTGTTTTTTCAGAAGCAAAGCCACAAGCCAGTAACTCCAAACAGATCCCGCGGGAGGAGCAGGGCAGGTGCCTCGGGGCACTGCCCGGGACTCACTGCCCGCCCCGGGAGGGCTCCTGCCGCCACCCCGAGGGGTCCCCGCCCGGCCCGGACCCCTGCCCGGCAGCCTCTCCTCCCTCCCAGCCTCTCCTCCTCCATCACTTCCTCTCCCCCTCCTCGCGNGTCCTCCCGCTTGTCCTCCCTCTTCGCCTCGCCCCGCGGCTCTCACCCTCCCGGGCTTTCAGCAGCACCGTGTTGGCCACGATGTTCTCGATTTCCATGGTCGGGGGCTCCTTCCCCTCAGGGCAGCCGGAACGAGGGCCGCCCCTACAGCCTCCTTCGCCCCCTCCTCCAGCCCCGCCACCGCCGCGGCGCCAAGCCTCGGCTCATCCGGCCCCGGAGGACCTCAGCACTGCGCTCGCCTCTTCCCCATCACCCGCTGCTCGCCCCGGCACCGCGCTCCCCCTCCCCGAGGGCGGAGACGGGGAGCGGGCAGCGCCCGCCCGCCCCGGCCATGGCTCCTCCGCCCGCCTCAGGCAGCACCGCCCCTGCGCTGCCGCCCCCTCACCGTTACCGGGACTGCAAGTCCCAGCAGGCAGAGCGCGGTGTGCGCTGAGGACACGCGCGCAATGTCTCGTGGGCCTGCTGGGATATGTAGTGCGCCAGACCTCCCCGGCCTCGGCCCAAAGTGGGCGGGGAGAAGGGCAGTAAACATCGCGGTGCTTGGGCAAAGCTCTCGCGAGAGGTGGCGGGGTACCGGTGCGCATGTGGTAGTGCTGGGCATGGCGGGTTGAGGGGTTCGCTGGGGCCGCGCTGCTCTTTCTTTCCTCTTCTTCCGCCTCTCCTGCGCTCTCTCCGCCACTCCACGCCCGTCCGGCTCTCACGGAGCTGTGTCGGAGGGCAGGGGTCCGGCCAAGGGGGAATTCGGGGGGTTTTGCGCCCCCGCCCGGGCGCCATTTTGCTCGCCCCGTTCGCACCCCCAGTCAGGGTCCCGCACGCTGAGGGCTGAGCCGCTGCCTCCCCTCCGCGTCCCCACGGGCAGCCGGAGCAGAGATGGGGAAGGCGGCGAAGCGGAAGAGAAAGGTGTCAGTGCCCTCCACAGTAAAGGGCCCCGTGAAGTCGGCGATGGCCGTGGTCAAGAGCAACCCGTTTGAGGTGAAAGTCAACAGGCAGAAGTTTGACATCCTGGGGAGGAAAACCAAAAATGATGTGGGGCTGCCTGGTGTCTCACGGTCCAAGGCCATCAAGAAGGTAAGAGGACATCCAAAGCAGGGAGGAAGGATGGTATCTGTGGGTGTGGGGAGATGATAAGGCTGGAGCTCTCTCGGGTGAAATAAGCGACCACCTCTGTTGCGCTCAGGAGGAGTGGCCGGTCACCTCTGGGTGCTCAGGCGGTGATGGACCGCTCGGGGAATGGCTCCGGCCAGTGCAACCCGCAGGGTTTGGTGGTACAGGTCTTCCTTATTGCTTGTGTGGGAATGGTTCTCTTCTCGAGTTACCCAGGTCCAGAATGCAATGGCACGTGTTGTCGGCGAGTAGGTACTGAACCAGAGTCAGTGTTCATTACATTGGTCGGTTCTGGTGATCACAGGATGTTCAGCCTCTTGATAATGTTGTAACGTTGGTGTAATAGTGAAAGATTGAAAGGGCACTGAGGTCGGGATGCAGTAAGAAATGTGTAGCTGCAAAGAAACTACTGTTGGTCTGGAAAACAACTGCAGGTGATTATTTTCTCACTGCTTAAATAGTCGTGTTGTAGAAGTATGTTGGGATGTAATGATCTATTCCCTGCTGTCGTAAAAATGACCATACAACTTAAGAAGAGTAAATTTTATCTTCAACCCTTGTACAATTTTTTAAATGCCTCTTTTTCTTTCTCTACGGCCATCAGTAGCTACCTGACCAAAATCTGTAATGCACAAGGGAGAGTGTGTCCTACTATGCGTCTGGGATTCCAGCAGCCTACCTTATTCTTGGGTGAAACACTGGACTTTTTAGTGGCCTTTCACTTCAGACAAACCAGCAAAGAAGTTAAATCCTCTGTAGATCAGGTTAAAGCTGAAAAAAGTGTAATTTGAAAGTATGTCCCTGAGATACTCTGAGGTGCTGTTGTTGAACAGAATTTAAAGCACTTACTGGAAGGGCAAGTGTAGCAAAAGCAAAGAGAGCGTTTCTCATTTTACATGTATTGTGAAAGGTGCTGCATTAAATGTTTTCTTTTTTATCAATAGGAGAAGTAATCAAATAATTGAGAACAAAAAAAAGCACAGAAATTTTTGGTACCCAATGTATTAAGAGATATTAATGTTCATATACAGTGTCTCAGCTGCATGAGATTTATATGGTCACTGAAAGAAGTAAATAGAAGGTAGAACTGGCACAATATTAGATGAAACCTGAGTTTTAGTTTCATTTACAGCAGCATCTGAAAATTGTGAATGCTCAGTGAGGCTGCAGAGGTCTAGAGTAGGAAACCCAGCCTTTTCCTTTAGTGCAGCACTTTGTGAGGTCCTGGTAGTATGAATGGCACAGTATCTTCCTGTAAGAATCAGTTAATGTGTTTTAAATAAAAATGGGTATTTCTTCAGCCCAAACACAGCCAAAATTTTCTTTCTTTAGAAACTATATAATATCTTCAGCAGGAAATTATAAATTAGCTTCCAGATTTTGTTACTATTTGTCAGGATTTTAGAAGGCTTCATGAATGTTGTACATCACACTTAAGCATTTGGGGTTTTATTTTATGATAAGGTGAATCAGATGCTTGTCATGAATTAGGTCACTGGCATTGGGAAGTAAACCTGTCTCCTTACCTGTCCTAAAAGTAGAGAACATAGTAAGTACCTTGTATGTTCAGATGTGTGATAAACTTCCTTTTACTGACTTGATGCTTGACCACCCTGTGCTCAACAGTGACACAGGGCTAGATGTGTGGACTCGCTTGAGGCTTTTATGTCTTAGATGAAATGACCAAAAAAGGTTCAGCTGACTTTTGCTGGCTTTTTTTGTTTTTTTTAAATACGTTATTCTTAGTTTACTAAGCTTCAGGCATATCAGAATTCTTCAGTGTAAATGCATGAGTTTTGTACGTGACAAAATAAAGATGAGATATGGTGTAACGTTTTATCTTCTCATGTGTACTTATAAGAGAACTTCATCTAAATTTATTGGATAAGCTTCCCGTCTTTTTTATGTTAATTTTTCCTTCTCTTTCATTGCATTATGGTATATTGTTATTTATGATACGATGGCAATATAAAGACTATTTTGTTAATAGGATACCATGGAGTCTTTTTTACCTTGACTTTGGAAGTAGTTACTCACTGTTCTTTTAATTTTATCTCTTTTTGTCTTTTTACTTCTAGCGCAATCAAACATTACTGAAAGAATATAAAGAAAGAGAAAAGACAAATGTGTTTAAAGATAAACGTTTTGGTGAATATAACACCAAAATAACTCCTGAGGAAAAGATGATCAGGCGATTCGCTCTGGAAAGACAGGTAAATTATTTTTAAAAAACCAACAAAGCAAACAAAGCAAAGCCAAACACAAAACCACAAGACACACTTGAATTTTTAAGTTGGGTGTTTCCCCCTAATAGAGGGCTTTGCAGGATAATGCTTTTTTTTTTATTTTTAATATATTCGGAACATATGAGAAAAGAATTTTTTGTGGAAATAGAAATTTTTTCATTGAATCTTTTTGGTTTTGCAAGACAACTTTTTGAAGCAGTGATTGAGCACTGACATGCAAGAAAGCTAATTATAAGCAGATTAATTGATTAGTTGGTTTTCTTTGACTGCTTTGTTTTAGGAGTTAAATTAGGAAAAGGCAGTCACCATCAAGTGTATTCAGTAGCTGAGTAGAACTCTGTAACTTGCTGTGATTCTGTACTGTGAATTGAATGTGCAGTACTATCCTTTCTGCCTTATCATACTCAGTCTCCAGAGTTGAGTAGTGTAATTTTTATAGGTTGACGTCTGTTTCATTCGGCCTGAAATGCAGTACTTAAAAATTGATGTTACTGATACATAGATAAAACTTAAACTTCCTAGGTTTCCTGAGTTAGTCCATTTATACATTAGTATAAGAGAGACGATGTCGCTGTGCATGGCAGTAAGGAGCCGAGAACCACGCCAGCAGCAGAAAGCAGAAGTGTCACAGACTTTATTTTGATTCTAACTTTTATACAGAGATATATACACATAATAGTGATTGGACAGTGTCGTCCCACCCCCAGGGTGATTGGCTGAAGCCTTACAGCTCCAGTTAGCAAAACATAAGATTAGAAAGAGAGTAAAATGTTCCAGTTTATCTTTGTTTTCCTACACGGTTCGTGAGAAGGAGAAAATTCTTAGGACTGCATGTCCACAAGACATGACACTCTCTCACTTAACATTTAACATATTTGAATGAAAATACTGGTCTGGCAGTGCTCTTATTCCAGTACTGAGTTCCAGCAAAACGCTGGAATAAGAATCTCCTCAACTAGCACTAAAACTAGGGGCTGTGTTAATTTGTTGCCTGGGAACTAAAGATCTTTTAATATTTTGTTGGTTTGTTTTACTGTTCCTAGCAAAATTACGGAAAGAAGAATATCTATAATCTTAATGAAGATGAGGAATTGACTCACTATGGCCAATCTTTGGCAGAAATTGAAAAACTAAATGATATTGTTGATAGTGACAGTGACACAGAAGAAGGAGGAGCACTGTCAGGTAAGAAGTGTCAGCTGGTGTCTCACTGCTGGTTTTATTACTGGTAAACGTGCACATCATTTGTTCAGTACTGTCTCTCAGTGAGAAGGAATATCATGTATGTGGCTGGAATGTTTAAACCAGATTTGACTACTTCTTAGCCACACACAGACCAGCTCTCTGGATTTTAGCAGGGGTTAAGTGGGACATACTACTGGCAAGCTTCTTTGCTCTGTGAGCTTTTCAGCATGAACAGATACCTGGGTTTTGAGCCCTTTGGCCAGAATCTGAAGTGTGAGTTTTCTGGTTGCTTTCTTGCACCTTTGGACCTACCTGTTGGATAAATACTGGAAAAAAACATGTTCCCACCTCATACGAAGAATTTATCAGTGTAAATCATGTGTCTAACATAATCTCTTTTGGTATGGCCATTCCCATAGGGATGGCAATAATGCATGATTGGTTCAATAGTTAAAATTGCTCCCATTCTCAAAGAACAGGGAGATAGTGTCCCAGCAGCAGCACTCTTGCAGTCATGTGCGGATTTCAGAGATTCATGTTCTACTTTTTTTTTACCCTAGCTGAATTAACTGCTGCTCACTTTGGAGGAGGTGGAGGCCTCCTTCGTAAAAAAGTACCAAGTGAGCAGCAAGCTGAAGAAGAGGAAAAACCTAAGTCTAGGAAAGAACTCATAGAAGAGATGATAGCCAAATCTAAACAAGAAAAGGTGAGTTTTTAGCCCTGGAGTATAAGTGAACATGATTAAGAAGCTGTCATGATTCCTGTATTTGTAGAATAGAATAGTAGTGGCATAAAAAACAAAGGAGGAAGATATCTGAGAGAAGAGCCCAAGCTCTTGGATGAAGTCTGACTTCGTAGGCATTTTAGATATAACCTGTATATCTGCCATTCTTTTGTATCCCCAAATCTCCCCTTCTGTTCACACCTGTTTTCGGAATGCAACCCTTGTACCATTCAGCATAGCTCTGTACTGCTTCTTCCATGAGAAATGTTTGCAGCTTCAAAATGTTAAATATTTGAAATTACTCATTTGTTGGTTTTATGTTGTAAATGCTATGTCATGTCCATCTGAACATAACTGCTGCATTTGTTTTTTGTTTTATTTTTCTAGCAAGAGAGGCAGACTCGGAGAGAAAGTGCCTTAGAACTGACAGAAAAACTTGACAAAGACTGGAAGGAAATCCAAACCCTTATTGCCCGCAAAACCCCAAAGTCAGAGAGAAAGGACAAAGAAGTAGAAAAACCCAAGGTGAGGTTTTGGCTAGACTAATTTCTTTGGTTCTAGTAACGTGTAGTTTTGACTTGTAGTGGCTGAAGTATAAGGACAAGTTCATCATATCATAAAACAAAATGTTTTCTGCTATTCACATTGAAGAAGTGCTACAGTTTTAGGACAGTCTGATTAGTTGGAGGAATATAGGGTTTTGTACGATTTCTCTGATTTTAATTAGTTATTGCTTTTCTTTAGTTATCAAGTGAGAGAGAGGTTGCAAGCTGAACAACACCCTTGACTACAGCTTATTTGTAGGACAAATAAATTTTCTTGAAGAATGAAAATTGTTGGGAACACTGACTTATTTTGATTTCCTTTGGAGTGTTCCTTGGATAAAACAGCTTGTACTTTACAACAGTTATTTCCTTGTTGAAATTGGGTTCTGTCCCTTTCAAAAAGGGAATGAAAATAATTTACTTTTGAATAGGTATCTTATGGTCTCATGCTTTTTCTATCATTTGTATTCTATACTACGGGAAATAAACTTTTAAATCTAAGAATAGGCATTATATTGAGCTTTTTTCTTTTTCTTCTAGAAATGAGTATTATCTTGCAGGACATCATGAATTTCCATTTGTTGTTTTGCAGTAGATTTTATAACATCAGTTAATTAGTTCAGTCTTGCATTAAAACTGATCTCAAAGTGCAACAGAAGATACTGAACCAAAAGTTCATATTTTGGTGTATTGATTTTTGGGTTTAAGTTGTTTCATGGCATGCTGAAGCTCATTGAATATCAGCATCCCTTTTTATTTTCTTTAAGATAGACTTTATGTAGTGGAACTAGCAAAGGCTTATCTCATGTGACAGTGTAAAGTGGAATGTAAATTATAAATTTATCAACTTATTAGTTCTAGCTGCGTTTTGTTAATAAACAATATTTTTAAGTTTTGTTAAGTAATAAGTAAGCCAGTTATTATTTAAGATAGTCTTCTAAAGTTTTTCAGTTGTGAATAACTTAAGGAAAGAAGGGGGAAATTCCAGGAGAATTTCTCTTCAGCTATTCTTGCCATTCCTTATCTTAATTCTGAGTTGAGTGTTCCTGCAGCTTGCTTTGGAAGCAATCTTTTCCTTTTATCTTAGTCTGATTTCTTAGCTGTTGGTCTGACAGAGGGATGGCTGCAAAGCAGAATAATGGAACTTATGATAATAAACAACTGCATAAATATTTCTTTAGCCTGATGAATACGATATGATTGTTCGAGAACTTGGATTTGAGATGAAAGCAAAACCTTCAGAAAGGCTGAAGACAGAAGAAGAATTGGCCAAAGAGGAGCAGGCACGACTCCAGAAGCTCGAGGTATACCATTTATGGCTGAGGTTGTTTGGGACCTGTCTGTTGGGAGTGACTGCTTATATTCATTGCTTGACCTTAGATTGTAAGTGGCTGTACTAAACTGCAATTCGTCAGAGGGTGAATTCAGGAAATCTGCTGTTTGTGTTTGTAATCTGATATTAAAACAAAAAAAGCCCCATAGGCCTAGTATGTGACTGTGGAGGTTTATGCAATGAGTCAATCTTCCTTCAATAAAAATGTAATGTTACTTTGATTTGACTTGAAATGTTTTAAATTATTCTGAGTTGAGAGGTGCTTCTAAGTTAGTGGAGTATCATGTTGCACAGCAGTTGAATTAATACACTGGGCAAGTCTTTTACTGTTTTCTTCTGATGTTGCAAGAGCCTTTCAGTGGTAGCATGTGTATAGCTTTGCTTTGCAGAGGAATAGGATTGTCGTGGGAAATGTTATATGCTACTTCTGTTACATGGAGCTCTGAGTCTTATGGGAGGATTATTTGATAATTTGATAAATGTTTCACTCCTTTTGTTTTGTTTTGATATACTAGGAACACATTTAAGACTGTAGAGAATTCAGTACCTTCAGATTACCTCAGTGCAGCTCAGTATCTAATAGCAGAACAGAGAGAGGTTTTTTCCTTTTCTGCTCCTACCAGCTTGTTTGATGCTCAGTCTGTATCCCAAAAATCTTAGGATATGGTTGTGTTCACTACAAGCTTACTACACACACAGGAAACAGTTAAACACTGCAGAATCCTAAAATACTTTGGAAGCTTTTATTTTCTTGTAATGGTGTCCCATAAGCAAAAGAGATAAATTTTAAAACAAGATAACACAATGCTTCTGGTTAACCTGGTTTTAAAGCCTTTTAAATAAGCAAAGCTAATTGACTGTGTGCTCTTATCAGATTGTACTCCCTACAAAAAAAGAGGTATTGCCAGCTTTTGCCTATAATTTCTCAAGTTGCTGTGTTTTTTCTTTTCAGCAACTTTTTGAGTAATCTAAATTGCCTTGTTTTTTCTTGGGTTTTCTTAGCTGTAGTGTTATGAGAGATCTTCCATTTTGGTGTAGTTACCTGACTGATCTAGATGTCTCACATCTGTGTGTGGTATTTCTTGTGAAACACAGGCAGATCGATTGCGTCGAATGCGTGGAATAGATGAACAGGCAAATAAAAAGAGACCCAGCCACATGTCAGCTGATGATCTAGCTGATGGCTTTATCCTAGATAAAGATGACAGACGTTTATTGTCTTACAAGGTAAGGTTTAAAATTTCTGGATTTTCAGAGGTCTGTAAAGAAGATTAGGAAAAACAGTTGGCAAGTGAACTCTGTGGAGACATTTAGTCCAACCTCCTGCTCAGAGCAGGGTCAACTATGAAATCACCAGTTTACTCAGATCCAGTCTGTTGTTGGAAAATCTCCAAGAATGGAGGCTGCTCAGAGAGATGTGCACTGACTGCCCTTACTGTGAAGAGGTTTTTTTAATATCTGGGCTGAATAAGCCCAGGTCTGGCTCTCCTCACAGAGCAGGTGCCCCAGCCCCCAGTAGTCTTGGTGGCTTTCTGCTGAACTTGCTGCAGTTTATAGATACTTTTATTGTATTTGGAGGCCCAAAACTGGATGCTGTGTTCTATTGTGGTCTTACAAGTGCCAAGTCTACTGACTATATTCCTGCTATTAGAGTAGCCTTCTCTGCCACTGGCCTGCTGGGTTGAAGAGGAGGCTCTTTAGCCCTTCTGGTAATTTTTTTTTAGTTTTCACTGTATTTGATGCAGCTTCCACCAAATTTCAGTCTAAAGATGAGTAGATTTCTGAAATAGCTCTGATTTAAGGTGGCAGAGCAACATAACCTTAAAGCTGATGTTATGAGTCACCCTGACTGTGGTGCACATGCGTGTGCTGATTCTCTCCTCTCATACACAAGTAACAAGGGAACTGCTGTTCTCCTTGAGGGGAGAATACCAATTGTAAATGTGAATTTAAGCTGATGATTAATAAAATCAGGATGGGATCAAATATGTATCTGATATCCTATTTTAACACATAGAAGGAATATATTTTTTAACGAAGAATGTTTCTGTAAGTGATGTTGAAGTCTTTTTCGTATCATCTGCAAATTTTTCTTCTGTATGGTTTCTTTTATTTCTTATATACTACCTCTTCTTCTTCCAGTTTCTCACAGCCCCTTGAAAATACCCTACTTTTTTATATCTGTATGTATGTTCTCTCCCTAATATCCCTTCTTGGCTGGCACTGCTGGCATTCACTGCGTGGTCAGGGTAGCAAGGCTCAAATTCTCTTCATGCATATTTAAGATAGCTTTGCATGGTGATTGTGGTGAGGTGCTGCGACTTTATCAGTGTTTTAACTGGCTTGTTTTCTCTATGGACAGGATGGAAAAATTAATATTGAAAATGAGGAGGAGAAAGAAGAGGAAGAAGAGGAGGAGCAAGGAGAGGAAGAAGATAATGAGAATGAAGAAGAAAGTCAGGAAGAGTCTGATAGTGAAGATGAGGAGGATGATGCTGCAGATAGCCACTCTGATCTTGAATCTGATCTTGAGAGTGAAGAAGAAGCTGCAGGGAATAAAGAAGAGAAGAAACACAAGGCAAATGAAAATGAATCACAGAATGTGGAGAAATTAGATCCAAAGAGAGAAGCTGCCAAAGCAGAGCTTCCCTATACATTTGCTGGTAAGCAAAGGACTGATCCAGAGATCCCTTGTTGTCAGGGGGTTTGTAACAACCAGTCACTTTCTCTGCCCTATAGGTCTTACATTCATTCATGAAGTTTTGCTTCATAGTTGTCTTCTGCTATACTACAGCCAGTAGCTGCTGTTCTTAGTGTGTAGCTCTACTCGTGCGTGGAGCAGTAGGAGCAGATGTGTTTCATCCCAGAGCAGTTTCTGCCCCTCTGAGCAGCTTCAGAATTGGAAGGTAAACACAGGAGAGTAAAATAAAAATACCTGTGCTCCTTTATGAAGGCAATCAGCTTATCCAATCCAAAGTGCTACTGTTTTACCTAAGAGAAGCCAGAACTGTATTCTGTGATCTGTACTTACAGTTTCTCTGGTGTTTGGACTGACATTTTTGTCAGAAGATGCTTGGAGAGGCAGGATTCTGAAGTTTAATCCCTGTGGTGTAATACTGCATTATTGTAGAGACACTCAAAGTTTGACTGGTCTTGGGTCCATGCCTAGCAGGAAGGAGGAGACATATTTCAAGTAGTACACAAAACGTTAATTCATATTAAGTACATAATTCATCTAACTATTGTCCCAGTGTAGATTTCTCTAACAAAAGTATCTGTTGCAAGACTAAACAACCTTTCAAACAACTTCCTTAAGTGCTTATGTTTTCCCATCAAAAGATGACTTATTACACAAAGCCTTTTACATTGCATTCAGGATTTGCTTTATCGAGAAAGCAGTCATATTAAAATAACTCAAAAAACCATGACTAGTTAAGATGTCTTCTAGCATGTGGCCTTTTGTAAAAAACTAAATATATGCCGGAGTTGTTGGGTTTGGGGGGTTTTTTTAAAGTAATTTTCTATTAGTGGTCATATTGTTACTTTTCTTAATGTTCTTCATACAAAAGCTGATTAGGTGTGAATTAAACATAGAGCTAACTATTATGTTAGATTTTTGCTTGAATGTGTGTTTAGGTTTAATTCTGCTTTGTGTCAACATAGGTGTGCTGTTCAGCATAGGCAGTAAATAGAGGATGACTTGAGTTTTAAGCATTGAAAAACATGTTTTCTGACTTATGTTCACACATATAGTGCTACATATATGCTAATAGATTATTAGTGTTTAAAAGGTAATTATTTAAAACATCTATGGTTTCTTTTTTTTCTGAGCAATAGCATTTTCAGATTGGAAATTTGTTGCACATTCACTTGAATTAAAGATGTAAAATTTGAGATTTTTGTCAGGTCAATTTTTGTGTTTATTTTCTAGTTCCTGAGTCCTATGAGACATTTAAGTCTTTATTGGCTGGAAGAACAATAGAACAACAGCTCATTATATTGGAGAGAATTCAGAAGTGCAATCATCCAAGCCTTGCAGTGGGAAACAAAGCAAAGTTGGAAGTATGTTTTGGTTTTATGTTTAAAATAACTTTTAATTCCAGAGTAAGTTTTAGTAAGCGTTCAGGGAGCAGTGTAAAATATACATGCTTCTATGTTGTGAGTAACAGCAGAATTAACATGCTAATCTTCATTTTCTAACTCTGGGTTACTGTTTAAGAATACGTACAATGAAGAAAAACCTAATAATTTTGACGTATTATGCTTCTTGCAGAAATTGTTTGGCTTCCTTTTGGAATATATTGGAGAGTTAGCAACTCTGGATTTAGCAGAACTTAGAACAATTGACAAACTGGTTCTGTGAGTATTAAATCCTATGGACTTTTGCTCTTTCAGGGTTTAAAGAGAAAAGCTACCTAGAGTAAAGCATTTAGCTTGTTGCACGTTTCAGCTGTTCTGTAGAACTTGTTGGCAGCTGGTAGCTCTCAGCCTTTGTTTTAACTTTGTTTCATGTGTGACTTGATCTATTAATTGTACCAAGAGATTTTCAAAACCTCAGAATGTATTTTTTGATCTGCAAAATGCTTTTTGTGGGTAGTGGATAAGTAATACCATATACGCATGAAACTTCTGTGTCGGAAGTTATTTAGCCTGCTGATAAAGGATTTTAAGCTTTGCAGTGACACTGTGCAGTTTCTGTTGCAATCTCTGTTTTTTCCATGGGTTTTAGTTCTGTGAATTCACTCAGGGAGCCAGATGAAAATGGAATTAAAAATGTAAACTCATATGGATGTTCCAACTAACACTTTGCAGGAAGTTGTCATTTTGGCATTGTTGTCTTCAAACACCTGACAGGCAGTTAGGCTGTGAGGAGAGAGCCAAGTTTGTCTCAGAGGTATACAGCAAAGGACAAGAGTCAATGGGCAAAGGCTGCAACAAGGGAAATTGCAATTTGATTTCAAGAAAAAAATCTTCTCAGAAAAGGTACCGAACATTAAAATGAGTTTCCCAGAGAAGCTGTGAAGATACACAGAACTCAACAAAGCTGTGGGCAACCTGATCCAGCTTTGAAGTTATCTATGCTTTGAGCAGTGGGTTGTATCAGATGATCTCCAAAGGTCTCTTCCAGACAAAATTGGTCTGTTGTTCCTATCTTGACTTTGCAGGATAGACAGCTTTCTTTCAACGAGTTATTTTTATGTAGTTTTCAGCATGTTTTTTATTTCATGCTAAAGTCATTTAAGTTTTTAAAAATCTATTATGTGCAACATTAGCATTCATTGCTCTGTTGCATTCATCAGCAAGAGCTCTAACCCACTGATACTGTCACACAGGGTTTGTACCAAAGGGTAAATATGTTCTGGTTATCTTTTAGACCTGGGATATATTAATATCACTACAGACATATTTCACTGAAAATACTGGAAGACCAAAGAGATGCAGGCTCCAGACTGCATATGCCTGCAGGCACTAGCCATAGGCCAGGAGCTGGTCTAACTTTGTGTTTGGAGTTTTTTTCTTGTTTGCAGTAATAGTTTTGATAACCACGTTAATGCCTTACATGTTGTTTAATATTGCCTAAGAGTGTTTAGAATAGTGGGCTGTCTAGTATAAGCCAGCATACTTCAGTGCAGTAATATCTAAAGTTAGGAGACTCAGAAGGATGCATCATAACCATAGCAAATGATTTAGGAGCGTATTTTAAAGTTTAAAATAATTTTTTATCTAAGATTTAGAAACCTACAACTCAAGGATTCTCACAAGGTCTAATGAAAAATAAATGTCTCTGTAAACTAAACTATTACAATAATAATCTATATTCTATAAAAGAAACATTTGTTGCAGGCAAATTGTCATTGTTACAATGTAGATGGAGCACTAGAAATCTTCCTAGGGATGCTTAAAAACCAAAGTTTTATTAACATCAGTGGTGTTACTTGATTATGACTTAAATTTCTTGTTAATAGGCCATTGTACAATCTTTGCCAGATGTTTCCTGAGGCAGCCAGTGACAGTATGAAGTTTATTCTTCGAGACGCTGCACATGATCTGGAGGAAGTAATTGAAGTCAAAGGCCGTGCAACATTTCCAGGTTTAGACACGGTAACAAATGCATATTGCTGGGATAATCTCTTTGCATTAGTACAGAATGGTAATAAGTGCAAGATGACATTATGTAGTGAATTGTTAGCATCTATGACTTTCGAGGTTTTTCAATATTTTAAATTGCCTTTCTGGAGATAAGTTGTAACAAAAACCCCCACAACAACAAAAAAAACCCACCCCTAAGAGACAAACAAACAATATACACACATTCTTCAGAGTAGAAGTGTAACTGTGGAAAATTAGTAAGGGGAAAAGATCTTCAAATTCTCCCTCCAGTCTCCATAGCAGAACATTGTTTTTTTTCCTGATGAAACTTAAATAGATAGTTTTAAGAAGAAGTGATGTTATCAGTTATGTTGTGACTTCTTTAATTGTGTTAAGTATGAATGTTTAAAAAAAGTGCTCCATAGAAGTTTAATATCTCTGCAATATCTCTTAGGTTTAAAAAACAAAACCAAAAAACCCAACCAGCCAAACAAAAAACCAACCAAGAAAATATTATTATGGATATAAAAATACAACATTTCTTAGTACTTAATATATTATAGTGGCCAAATTAGTGACTTGGAAAGAATTTCTTTCCTTGTTGTATTGGTAATATCCCATTTTCACTTGCCATGCTAAATGTGAACAGATTCCTTTTACAGTGTCTAGGTAAATGACTGTTAGGGGATTCAAGAATGGAGCATATGGAAAAGGAGTATTTTTTGATTCTGGTGAAGTTTCGGAGACAAACAATAAATCTAATTCAGAGGGAGCTACTTGTTTTCTGTCAGCCTGATGAATTGCTGCTGCCTAATAGAATAATTAGACAATTGAAAGAAAATAGACTGAAGGATTTGTTTGGAAGGCTTGGTTCTTACAGCTTGGAAGATGTATTGAGTTCTTTTGAAGAGTCTTTATTCAGGGTATTGGATTTTGCAGGAAATGTGTTGTAGAGAGCTTTTAACTTCTGTTTTTAATTAGTCACTGTCACCCTTATAACACCAGTCACATTTCTGGCTTTCATTCCCTCCACTGGACTTCCCCAGGTTGTAGGCCATCTTAACTTTTAGGGTGAAATTATATGACTTTGTATTCTCAAAGCGCTTGTTTGAATGAATATTCCTTAGATCAGTTGTCTTAGTAGGCTCTTCATATGTTGTCTTAGCCTGCAATTCAGAGTATTTAGTAACCAAAACACTTCAGGAGAGTATTTGTTCACGAAGCTTTATAGAGAGGAACAGAGCTGAAGCAATAAAACTTTACTTCCATCTGCTTTACTGTGTAAATATCCACTTAAATAATTTTCATAATTACCTTGCAGCTGATGTTTAATTTCTATACGGTCTTGTCAGGTCACTTGTAGCTCTCTCAAGTCCCCTTCAATAGAAGTGTACCTAATCACTGCTTAGTTCTTTTGGCTGCAGCTGTCTGTTGGTGTGTGCCAGTGCCTGAGGATTCTGGTCACTTCTTTGTCTATGCTGAGGACTGGTTGAAAGGTGTCACAGGTCCTGTGTGGCCACCTGCTCCTGTGTTTGTGGTGTGAGAGCATGTGATTGTGGTGAGCTGAAGGGAGTCAGATGTTCTCGTGGAGTAAAAGGGATGGGTTGGAAGGCAGAGTTCCTTCTTAGTTGTTCTTCCAGCTGCCTCACTCAATCCAATGTTAGACCTATCATGGATATCCGTTAATGGATATTCATTTTCCTCATCTAATTTAAACAGTTGTTTCAATAAATAGGCCATATATCATATCAGATTTTTCAAAATTATGTATACTGTAGTATTTTTGACTACTGTGTGGCAGTTACTCATTTGAAAGTTACGTATGTGTAAAGTCAAGATCCTGGGAGTAATGTCGTAACTATATTTTGCCTTATTCTGTTTTATGTGCAATCAGCTTATTTATTTGAAAATTGTATCTCTGCTGTTTCCAACTTCTGACTTCTGGCACCCAGTTGTAACACCTGCTTTTATGTACATGAGTCAGCTACTTACTAAGGTATGTCTGTGATGTTATACCTCAGTATATAACTTCACTTTCTTTTTTCTTTCTAGGACTCCAAATATGTATGTTAGCATTAATGTGTATAGTGGAAATGTACTTGCAAAGGCAGCTTTGTGTTTGGGATAGCCACAGATAGTAATTGGAAGAAAGGGTGAAGAGGAAAACACCCTTGCAGGGTATAGTCCAACTCACAAAACCGTTTTTCTTCAATTTTTCAAGCTGTCACAAAAGAATTTTTTCTGTGGTAAATTACATGGGACTAATAGAACAGACTGCATATGATCTGAAGTCATTCGTTAGTGGTTTCTTTTCCACACATTGCGTTTCTTCGTACTTAAGAGATGTTATTTACTTAAAAATTGGCCGTATTTATTTTCCTTGAAAATGTACCTAATGCAGTGCATTGAGTTAAAATATGTCCTTATTTTTCTATCCTAATATCCTGTTTATATGTTTCAAAAGTCTTGAGCTAATTGTTCTATTCCTGCCAAGTTGCTCTGAGCCATCTATTTCACTGGTTCATTTCTGAAGAATTTATTGTTTGTGGTTTAGCACCTTCTAGTGGCTGATTGGCTTCTGATGAACCTGTTAGTCAGTTCTGCAGATACTCTTGAGATGAGAACCGGGGAAAGCCACTGTAGTTCTCATCAAAGATCAAAGGCTGTAATTTTTTAGACTTCAAATGCTTATAATGTAGTTAATAATTCATCTTTTTGGGAGATTCTGTATTTGTGATGTATAGACTTTTAATTGGGAATATTTTGTTCTTTTTATTTCTTTTAGTGTCGCATTACAACATTGCAAGATGTTATTAAAGGGTTATTTATATGCTGTTTGTTCCTGGAATATGTATCTCTCTCCAGAAGATTTGTACCAGAACTCATCAATTTCCTTCTTGGAGTACTTCACATCTCTCTACCCAGAAACCAGGCCCAGGGTGAGTTTGTTTAGAGTAAATGAGTATTTAGTTTAGACTCAGTTTTAGTATTGGGGTTTATCTTCTAAGTTTTTTAAATACAAATATTTCACACTGATTTCATTGGTTTTGAACAAAAGGCCAAAATCATCTGCTAGTTTAGCCAAATACAACTTTGATTCTTGGGCATCTTGTTACGAACTAGATCCTCTAGTGTTGTTGGCAGGAAGGAAAGGACTGAAGTTATTAAAGGAAATGAACTCATGTTGGCCACAGTGCAGTATTTTTGTAATGTTGTCATTCTAAACAGACTGTGTGATTGGACTGTGTTCTGAAATTCAGAGTTCCTAATGGATTCCTGATGAGTACCCTGTAACTTCACAGTGAGGCAGCAGCTCGTGCTGCAGATATCCTTCATCGTCAGCTTATAGCCATATCACCTAAATAAGCACTAAATGAGAGACGTATATCACAAAGCTGGTATTTTTCCTTTTTATTTATTTGACATGGATTTGTAGTAGTGTAATAGAGGGCAGCTATCCCCACAAGCAGGATTAGTAACCTAAGTGTGTGAACTTGACAGTTTGCACAGACAACAGGGATAATAAAATTATCTTTTCAGTGTGATCCCTATGTTAGCAATTTCTTTTTTAATTTGCCAGTCTCTCTTCAATTTTTTTTCTTTTATTAGTTTCTGTCTTTAAAGTTATTCTGGTTCTGGGGCTTTTTTTTGTTGACCAGTTCAGTGACAATCATTTACTTTTGAGGAGCTGTGTCAGAGCATAGTAGCTAATTCATGTGTTAATATCTCTGTCTGGGCTCAACATGCAGGAAGAGACTCTGCAGGCAGGATATTACCAAGTGAAAAATTCAATTATTCGATAAACTCACAAGATACCTGGGATTTAATGAACTACAGACTATGTATTAGTCTCTTGATAAGACCCTTAAGAGTCTGTTCTCTAATGGTGAGGAAGGTTTAGCTTCTGTCAGTATTCCAGTACTTCAGTAGGCAGCTCCCATCCTTTCCCTTCAGGACTTTTTTGCCTTGCCATGCTGGCTATTTTTTTTCTTTTGAATTTTTGAGCTACCACTGATCCCTTTTCTCAACAAACCTGTCACTGCAGTTTCACCTTTATTATCTGGCATGGTTGTACTCTACAGACCTTTCCCCAGCTGCTTCTCACAGCTTAGCAGTTTCCTCTGAAGTGTAAGCCAAGGTTACACAGCTGGGCTGCATCAGAGCTAAGCCCTGGATTCTCAGAACGCCAACAGCTGAACTCTTAGAAGGAGGTGGGAAGAGGTTATGGAGTGGGTGGGTTACGTAGTACTTAAAGTATTTTCTCCTTTATGTACTCTCTTAGGAATATTTGGTCTACAAAGGGTTTTGGTACAGTTGAAATACAGGATTCTGCAAAATTAGATAAGAAACTTGAAAAATATTTGGTGGTAATTAATGATCAATTGTTACCTTGTTTAAAATATTTCTTCGTATTTCTGTTAATGATTTTGCACTAGTTAGATTTGCATGGTATTGGTTTCTATTAGCAGTGAGGAAAAGCTCAATAAAAGATACATTAGGGGCCCAGTGTTCTCTTTGAGAACTTTCCAGTCAGTGTTGATGTTTTGAAGTTCCCAAGGGTATCCAATTGTGTTTTTAAATATTCATGGTGGAAGTATTGCTGGTAATTGTGATGTTTAAGCTATCAACACAGAATATTTTAAAACGAGCAGACATGCAGCTCTCTGGAATGTTGATGCACTGTCACACCAAAAAAATTCTTGGGGTACAATTTTAACATTAGGTAGAGTCAGCAAATAAACTTAATCTTTTAATTTTATGATCTTGATCCATAAATTTCTCACATGAGAAAGATATATGGAATGCAGCTTTGTAAGAGACTGAAATACAGTCTCATTTAGAGTAAAAACTATTACCTTAAAAAAGAAAAGCTGTAGGTGGAGGGAGTGGGAAGGAGTTGTCATGGTTGGTAGCTTTAGCTAATTGAATTGTTAATGAGATCTGCTATCCTCTCACAAGTAAAGCAGATAATAAAACTCATGTATCTTAGTTCCTGATCTTTCCTAAGTCTCTGTGTGTGTCATAATCTCTTACAACTTTGGGTCTCAAACTTTAAAAACCTTTATTTAAATATACTGTCTTCTGGGCTGTCTGTGAAGAGCCACGTACAGGTTCTAGAGCGTGTAAATAATGTGAACTCAGAGTTTGAAAAAGTTTTGAAGTGAATTCCACTGCAAGCTTGCTGGACATAAGGAAAATGAAGAGGGAGAAAAAACCCCAAGGTCCAGCACAGAGAATGCAAATTATTTTGTCCCTTAGCCATGAAATTCCTCAGATGCTTCTTTCATGTTGCTGTGTAAGTAGTTTCACAGATCAGCTTGTGATCTGTGCATAGGGATTCTTCAGTGTTTTCCATATGCCCTGCTCCAGTATATATTTTGCATTCCATGCTCTTCCTGTTTTAAAACCCCTCAGCTGGAGTGGGAGAGGACTTTACAGTGTGCCTGAGGGCCCCTGCTGTGAGCTCCCAGGAGAGGCTCTGTGGCTGCAGCTGGGGGCTCTCCCTGCTCCAGCTCACTGTGCCTCATGACCACCTTCTGCTCAAAGCCTTCTGCTTGTGACTCCATGGCAAAGTCCTGTGCCTGGCCTATCCTCTTACGCATATCCAGTGCTCCATCCTGGGGCAAACCTGCAGGTTACTGTGCATCCTGTTTCCCACAGGGCAAACGTGTACCTAACATGTCCTGACTTTCCCCATCCACAGAATGAATCAAAGAATTGCAGAATGGTTTGAGTTGGAAGGGACCTCAAAGACCACCTAATTCTAACCCTCCTGCCATGGGCAGGGACACCTTCCGCTAGACCAGGTTGCTCAATGCCCAATCCAGCCTGGTCTTGAACACTTGTAGGGCTGGGGCATCCACAGCTTCTCCGGGTAACCTGTTCCAGTGTCTCACCACTCTCATAGTGAAGAGTTTCTTCTTTTTATCTAGTGTAAAGCTACCCTCTGTCAGTTTAAAACTGCTACCCCTCATCTTATCACTACACTTCCTGATAACGAGTTCCTCCCCATCTTTCATGTAGGCCTCATTTAAATACTGGTAGGTTGCTGTAAGGTCTCCCCAGGGCCTTCTCTTCTCTAGGCTGAACAACCCCAGCTCCCGCAGCCTGTTCTTATACGAGAAGTGCTCCAGCCCTTTGGCCGTCTTTATGGCCCTTCTCTGGATGCTCTTGAGCCAGGTCTGTGTCCTTCTGCTTGGGGCCCCAGAGCTGAACACATTCCTTCAAGTGGGATCTCATGAAGTAGGGGAGAAGAATCCCCTTCCTCAACCTGCTGCCCACACTGCTTTTGTTGCAGCCCGGGATGCATTGGCCTTCTGGGCTGCAAGGGCTTATTGTCAGCTCAGAATTCGGGTTTTCATCCACCAAAACCCTGAGTCCTCTGCAAAGCTGCTCTCAATCCACTCATCTTGCTCCCAATCCACTCATCTTGCCCAGTCTGTATCCGTGTGTGGGATTGGCCCAACTCAGATGCAGGACCTCACAGTTTGTCTTATTGAACTTCGTGAGATTCACATGGTCCCACCTCTGAAACCTGTCAAGGTCCCTCTGGATGGCATCCCGTTCCTCTAGAGTATCAAGCACACCACTCACCTTGGTGTCACCTGCAGGCTTGCTGAGGGTGCACTCAGTCCCACTGTCTGTGACCCCAGCCAGGATGTTCAATGACGCTGGTCCCAGGACAGACCCCCTGACGGACCCTACTCGTGATTGATCTCCATCCAGACATGGAGCTGTGGGCCACAACTGTGACTGTGACCATCCAGATAATTGCTTGTCTACCGAGTCATACACCTATCAAATTCATGCCTCTCCAGTTTAGAGACCAGGATGTTGTGCAGGACAGTCTCAAATGCTGAGCTTTATCTTTCCAGTTCCCTCAGGACCCTCAGATGCCTAAGGTCCCAGGGACTTCAGCACATTCAGGTTCCTTAGTCTCAAGCCTGATCTTCTACAGTGGGCAGTACTTGGTTCTCCCAGTCCCTGCCTTTGGATTCTGTGGCTTGGGCAGTGTGATTAGAGCACTGACATATGTCCCCATGCTCCAGTGTTTTCCATTGTTTTAGAAAAATTTAATACTGATAGAAGTATTTTTTAAGGTAGTACAATTAAAAATGTAAAATGAGTTGGCTGTTTTTCTTCAGAAAGCATGTGTAGAATTGATCTTGTTTAATAACTGTTCTTTTGGGTTTTTTAGGCTATACTGTAGTGCATCCATTTACACCAGTGGGGAAAAATTTAGAATTGCTTTTGGTGTGTGATAAGGAGGATCTAAAAAGTTGGGAGAAGCAAAATGTGCCATTGAGTATTCTGACTAGATTAAAGGAAACCAGCAGAACAGAGATAAATCATACCAGGTATGTAAGAAGTGTGAACAGAAAAAATATCAGATTATCTGTTGTGTCATGTCAGTGCTCTTTAGAAGTAAAAACAAGAGTAGTGGATAGTTCTGCTGTGTTTTTATGATGCTACTCTGTAGCACAGGACATGTGCTAATCTTCTGCCAGAACATGATGCAGAGCACTTGTTAGAGTGCTCAGACCTTCCATTCCTTTTTGGTACAGCTCTGAACTGATGAGGATGATGTAGGGACAGAGGAGGTGCTCACTACTTTAAACTGTCAATCTCCTTAGACTCAAATAACTGTATGTCAATACAAACTCTACATTAGAAAGTGTAACATAAATAGTAGAACAATGAAATTCGGGAAGAGCATAATTAAACATGTTCACTAACCATGTTCAGCCTCATTCTTCATCTTGCACATGTGTTATGGTATGACTTTATTTCTGGCATAAGTAAGCCTTTTGTTAAGTTCTAAGAGACCTGAAAACCACAATTACTAATTATTTTTCAACAAAATTTTAGAACTTCAGAACCAGTAGCAGAACACTTTTAGAACCAGTATAAAAACTTCCTACTCCTCATAAGTGGCAAAGACACAATATTGGCTTGTGCACTAACATAGAGATTTGTTGCTGATGGAATTCTTTTGGTATTTGCTTAGAGAGTGAAATTTTTAGTCTGAATTAACAGCTATTTCTAGTTGTAACTGATTCTGCCAAGCAGTCTTAATGGATTCTGCTAACAAGTCCAAATTTAATTAATTCAGTTGATTTTTGAAAATCCAGTGCAGTTTTTGCAAGTGACATTGTTAATTTTTTGGTGCATTAACAGGTTATCATGTCTAGCCCTTTGTTTTGACCTTATTAAAAAATGTGCAGCTCTCTATGAATCTTTACCATCATTCCATGAAATAATGCATCCTGTCAGAATACTCCTTACACAACATGTGCCAGTTAATGAATATCCTGAAAAAATGCAGGTATGTATTCCTCAGAATTTAAATAATCAATACATTTGTTTTATTAATAAATTCTGTGATCTTCATCTGTGTGTAAACAAAAAATCCAAGTGTAAGCATTAGTGAGATTTTTTTGATGGTCAGGCATTTTGATGTTCCTGTAGAAAAAAAGAAAGAACAGAGAATTTTTAGAAAAGGTATTTTTCCATTTTGTATGGTGTCTTGCCTGTCTAAATGAAGAGCACAGCACTTGGCTTGTAATAATGTAGCATTCCATGAGTGACATAATTTATAAGAGTAATTTGGGCATCTGGTTGCTCTTGTACTTCTGTAGTGAATCTGTAAGACTTTGGTAAAACAAACACATGTACCAAACTATGGAGGTAAAACTTAGAACTGCATAGGTAAAATGAACATAAATACGCCTGGTCAGTACCTTACCTAGGACAGTTGCTTATTTTCTAGCAATGAGACTCAAATTTTTAATCTGTCTCTTCTGAATGTAGCAAAATCGTCTTCTCCTCAAAGAAGTGTCATAAAATGTCCTTAGATATCAAAGTTTTTATTTTTTTCTCTTTTTATTATGTAGATGATGCTAAATGGCCGGTGGTTTTTGCCATCAAAATAAAAAAACCCAATCAATCTTAAAATTACCATGAAAGGAAGAGTCTGACTTAAACTGGCTTTAGTCTTGCTTCTTCCTCTGTTAGGTGAAACTACCAGCAGACCTTTCTTATTGTCTATGATACAATTTTAATAGACTTTCAAAAGCTTTTAAGAATTATCCAACTTGGATTACAGCATGTCAGCTGTTAGCAGTGTCCTAATGAGTAGCTGTGACTTAACCCAGGAAAAAAATACATGGGGAGAGTATTACTGTTGATTCAGTTTGCAATAGCTTGTGATTTATGGTTGTTTTGATATGCTTCTACAATTGTAATTTGTTCTGCATTTTTAGGAATGGTATCACAGTGCTCTGAAAGAGCTAGAGAACAAGGTAAAACACTATACCCCACTGATATGTGAGAAAAAGAAGCCTGTTCCATTGAAACAGTATACTCCTAAAATTGTGAAAGTGTAAGTAAAGAACGCCAGATGCAAGGGAAAGGTGCATTTAAACCTTTAGATTTTTAGCAAGTTAGAATGGATTTGGAAAGCAGGACACAAAACAGATCTGTTTTTCTGCTAGCTTTTGTGCATAATTCACAAGGGGCTGGCTACTTGGGTGGTAGGGAGGGAGAGAAAAAAAGGAAAGAGGAATTTTAAGAGGAAATATTATCTTGTAGGAAAAACAGCACTGAAAGTCAACTCTTGCCCATATAATGAATTGTAAGTTAACAAATTTCAAGATGATTAGGTGGTTATTATCCAGTCAGGTGCTTTACTGAATGCTCTGTCAGGCACTCAAGTCAGAAGAGCAAGAGTGAGTAGTTCATATGTGTATGAAATATATGAAGGTAAAAGATAGATGGTGAAAAACACTACTCTGTAGGTAATAGAGCAGTGTTCTGATTCAGGAAATCTGCTTTATATTGGCTGCTGATTTATTTAGCCATATTGGTTATCTACAGGGGCACAAAGTGTCTGCTTTATTTATTCTAATAATTGAAGAGGACAACTTTGCTTTGCCATACACACTTATCCCCAAGTAACTGACCACACTTTTTCTGTAAAATGCATCTCTTGAGAAGGTCTGCAATAATTTAAGATGCATTGGGAGATTCCATCTTTCTCCAGATGTCTTCCATTCTTCTGCTCTGGCTTTTTCAGTCTGTTCAAAGTGCAGGCTGTGTATGGGGAATTAAAGCGTAGTCATTGGCATCGTGATGATGTGCAGTTAGAAGGTCTGGTGAGTGTTTTTTCAGTATGTTCATTGGGCAGCTCCTTATTTTGCCATTTAATCATATGCAGGAATTAAAATACTGAGTTAATTTTTATACAAAAACTCTCTGTATAAATATGAAAAAGTTGTGGGTTTAAGGTGTTCTGTGCTCACACGTACATTCTCATTTCAGCTTAGAGTTTGGAAGAAAGCAGGCAGGCAGCAAGAAGGAGCAAGAAAGAAAGCAGTTGATCCAGAGGCATAAACGTGAACTTAAAGGAGCCATTCGTGAGATTCGGAAAGATAACCAATATCTGGCTAGAATGCAACTGTCAGAAATCATGGAGAGGTAACGTAGCCTTTGTTTCAGCACCACTTTGGGGGTTGTTCTGCTGTGTGTTCATTTCTTTGCTGTGTGCCAAGACTGATATTAATGATCAACCGTACTAAACTTATATAAAATGGGACAGTTTGAGAAAAACTAAACATTTTCAATAGTGTTTTCAGCCTTGCAGTTTCATTTCTCTAGCTTAAGAGGATGCAAAATGTTTTTATTTAAATGGTGTGTTGGTGAAATACAAGAATTGTGGGGCTTTTTACGAATTAATAATTATTCTCTAAGTATACTTATTTTCCCTAATATAATCTTTCTGAAATATTTTATATGTTGATTGTTTGTTTTACAGAGATTCAGCCAGAAAAAGAAAAGTGAAAGAGCTTCTTGGTAGCCTTGCTACACAGGAAGGTGAATGGAAAGCAATGAAAAGGAAAAAATAGAAGAATTAATTGGGACTATCTACAGCAGGAAACTTACTGCCATATAAAATACCCCAGTCATGGCTTTTGAACAAATTTTAATTGCATTTTCTGGATGCATTCCTTTTGAGGAGACAACATCATCAAATCTATGAACCTGCTTACTATGAAAATCCACAACTTTTCATAAGGAAAATAAAAATAACACTTTTGTACATGGCATGCTTCTATTTTATTTTAACGAGAACATTTGGATGAATAATCAGAGTTCTAAAACCTGATCACGCTCACCTAACTTGACCTACACACACACACAGAAATTCTACAGCAGAAACCTTCTGTTACTTCAGGCTGGTGACAGGTCACTAGTGGAGTTCCATTTCAGGGCCAGGTCTCTTCAACACCTTCATCTATGACTTGAACACAGGACCTGAAGCTACGCTGAGTAGTTTTGCTGAAGGCACTGAATTGGAAGGAGCTGCTGACTCCCTCGGAGGCAGAGAGGCCCTGCAGAGAGATTTTGACATTCACCAACTGTGTGAAGTTCAACAAGGGCAAGTGCCGGATTCTGCACCTGCGGTGGGGCAGCCCTGGATGTACGAACAGACTGGGGAATGAGAGGCTGGAAAGCAGCACTGGGGAAAGGGAGCAGGGTGTCCTGGTCAGTGGAAAGTTGAATTTGAGCCAGCAGTGCCCTGGCAGCCAGGAGGGACATCCCTGTCCTCGGGACATCAGGGACAGCATCACCAGTGGGGACAGGGAGGGGATTGTCCCGCTCTGCTCTGGGCTGGGGCGGCCTCACCTCGAGTCCTGGATATAAAGCTACAAGAGAGTGCCCAAAGGAGGACAACAAAGATGGTACAGGGCCTTGAGGGGAAGTCGTGTGAGGAACAGCTGGAGGTGCTTGGTCTGTTCAGCCTGGATAAAACTGAGGGGAGACCTCATTGCAGTTACAAATTACTTAGGAGGGGCAGACACTGATCTCTTCTCTCTGGTGACCAGTGACAGAACTCGAGGGAATGGCCTGAAGTTGTGTCAGGGGTGGTTTGGTTTGGATATCAGGAAAAGGTTCCTCTGAAACATCTCCCCTGCGAAGTAGTCACAGCACCAAGCCTGGCAGAGTTCAAGAAACTCAGGCACATGGTGTGACTCTTGGGGATGGTCCTGGTAGGACATTCGATGGTGTTTTTTTAACACTGAATAGTTGCACGCAGCTCTCATAATGGTGCTGTAATTTAAACAGTTACATTTTAATTAGTCTGTAGCATCAGGACATGCTAAATCGTGTATTGAGTAATGGAATCAACTCTTAAGTAGGAGTCCTTTGTTAAAGCTGTGCATCCATTCATCTTTCCAGTAAGTTTTGAATTGAGAACGCTCTAAAGTTCTTAATAATCTTGGGTGATTAACTAGAATTCCTCAGTGTATTCAAAATAGTCTGACTTAAGGGAACAGTGATAGCCTTAAAGTTCTTCCACTTAATTTATCATGTATGTCAAATCACTGATAACTGCCCAGCATGACTTTGAAAAACATCTGCTCTTCAACAGAGCCAATAAATACTTGTAACGCTTTCTTTTTACACTGTATTTGCAAAGAAACATTGCAATGGGACAAAGAGCATCAGTTACTGATGGGTGCTAATCTGTACTGGGTTCACTGCTCAGATAGTCACTTAATAATTGGTAAATTCAGTGGTAGTTGTTACGCACTGAACAAAATTGTAATGTTTCCATGGAAAACTGTTAGGAAAATAAAATTCCCTTTTACATTAACATTTCGATTGCAATCTGAAAGACAAACTATAAAATAAGACCTGTATTAAGAATGAACTAATGCCCACGGTTCTTTACAAAAACAAACCTCCAAAGCTCCCTTCATTTTTGAACATTGTTCCTAGATCTGATTTGTGTTTTGTCCAATAGGTAACTGAGACATCATAATGCTCTGCCTGCTGTTCCTGAAGAAAAACTTACATGCTGTCAGGAAGTCTGATTTAACAGTTAGGCTTGTTGGTTGTTTTGGACTGGCTTAGAATGTTTTCTTTGTTCTGTTTTCTGGGCTTTTGGTTTTGTGTTTGCTTTTTGAGGTTTTTTTTGGGGGCATGGGTTTTTTTGGTTGTTTTTTTTGTTGTTGTTGTTGTTGGTTGGCTTGAGGTTTTTTCCAAATTAAACTTGTAATGGAAACAGGGCTAAAACTAGGAGGGAATGAGTCGAAACACAGCCTTTACATTTAGTTTCTAATGACAAAACTATCTCTGCTAGGTAAGTCTTGTTTCTTAAAAGAGAACATCCCTTTATCAAAGGAAAAGGCTTTTATTAACTGCCAGTGTGACTAGTAATGCAAGTAATGATGTGATTATCATCAGCTTTTTTTGGTTTGCAAAAGCACTTGTATTAAGTGTTAAAATAAGCCACATGCTAAGTACATGTGGAAGATATTTGTGTCATGCAAAAATTAGTAAGATTCCTGTGTTTAAAATCCATTCACACTTTTAAAATATAAATTCATTTTCAGGTAGCTTTGCTGATTTTGGAAAAGTTATCTTCTGAAACCTCAAAGGAATCTCAGAAGATTAGTATACCTCCAGTTTTATTTCCATGTGGCACAGCATGAATTTTTTTATTTAAAACAAAATCTTTTCAAGTCAAGAACTTGAGAGTGAAGTAATGAGGAAGGAGCTGACTTCCTATTTCGTGCTGTAAATCAGTACTTTCAGTTTGGAGTTTTAGTCACAGTCTATACAGCACAAATAAACTGCCAAAAAGTATTATTCTTTATTTCTCTGACTTTAGCAGTAGCTTCAGAGGTTTTATCCAGCAGGGTGTTAGAATCACAGAGGGGCTGACAGAGGCACTTTGATCCTGATTTTTGATACCACTTGCAGCTGCTTTTTATTCCTCAGTAAGGGAGGTAAAGAAAGAAGGTAGAGACACAATGATAATGTTTCTGGGACAGGACATTTTCTGGGACAAGAGAATGAACAGGAATATCTTGTGATGCTGATGAACAAAAATGAAGGATGAGGAAACCTCAGCTGGTAAACTTACACAACCGTTTTGGAATGCCAGACTGAAAGTAGTTCTGTTTGAAATCTTGTTGCATGGGAATCACTGTATGCGCTTTTACAAATTGTATTGTCAACATTTAAAGTCAGATTTAATATTGCAAACCTGGGACTAATTGTGAGGCTTAACTCACAGTATTTTACATGAGTAGGAAAGCAAGACTACACAGTCCTGCCTCAGATTAATAGTCAGTCTGGTCTGGCAGTTTTGCCCTTACTCAGTACCGCAGTGGCTGGGCAGTGTTGCTGCTCTGATGTGAGAGGAAGGTCTGGTCATTTGGACTACGAAGGGCTTGAACATGCTGGAGTGTTGGCAGACCCTTTCTCATAGAGCTTCTCAAACACCATCATGCTTACCAGGTACTGTCTTGCCTCTCTGTTTCTTTTAACCCAGGACTGGTCATAACAGGCCTTTTGACACATGAATTGTCAATTGTAAATCTGTATTTAATTAGTCAAAAACAGAAACTATTCTGTAACTAGAATCAAGTCATCACACACAAAAAAGGAAAATTACCATTTTGCCTTTAGTTTCAGGTAGCTTACCTGTCAACATCAGCTGTCCCAGAGAATAGCTACCCTGAATATGAGTATTGTGAAGAATAGGGTGAGAACAAAACTCTTCAGCTAGAAACTGCATAAATTACCTTTTTTTATGACAGCATGAAAAGCTTCCTCAGTAGTTTGGTCTTTTGGTTGTCAGCTGGAAGCTGGGAAGCAGTTTGATATTCTGAGTCATGCCTTGCAGAGGTTACCATCTACCATGGTGTGTGCCTGGTCTGTGTAAGGCTTCCCCTCTGGCCGTCAGCTTCCTGCTGGGTGCAGGCACCGGGGCTGCTCCCGAGCTCGGCAGGGGCACTTTGCTCTGCTGGGCAGAGGCTGGTGTTAGCCAGGAACTGGTGGGGCTTCTTTCCTCTTCGTGGGCCTTCTAGGCATTGGGAAAGTCAAACAGAAGCTCTGACAGAACATTTGGCAGCTTTATCATCACTCTGAGACTGTGAGGTGTTAGATATTCAGGGGGTCAAAAGCATTCTACGAATGAGCTCCTTGTGGTCTTCCCAGTGTGT
The DNA here is from genome assembly GCA_013397845.1 of Melanocharis versteri. Classification (NCBI taxonomy): domain Eukaryota; kingdom Metazoa; phylum Chordata; class Aves; order Passeriformes; family Melanocharitidae; genus Melanocharis; species Melanocharis versteri. The sequence goes on along the minus strand of VZTG01021098.1, from coordinate 306,892 downwards.
CTCCTAAGCTAAACAGGTGTATTTCAGTCCTAAATGTATTGGCTATGCTGTCTTGCTTTGTTAAAATGACTATTTATTTGTAAGGGTTCGGTTTGGGGGAAGGTTGGGGTTGGTTTTTTTCTTCTTCAGTAAATTAGGTCTGGAGTGGAAAACTAAAATCTTTCATGCAGTCTGAATACTGTCTGAGTCTAAAAAATCATGAAGATGCTGTATGGCATTAAATCCTTTAAAATATTGATATTGGGGCTTACACTGCTTTTTAGCAATAGAGCAGGAAAGTAAAAGCCAGAGTAAATGAGCCGTTACTTCAGTAAAAAAAAACAAGACTGATGCAAGAAAAGGGCCAGTGTTAATAAATGTAGTGTAGAAACCAAATTTAAGTTATCTGTCAGATGTGCAAGATTTTGGACTGGAAAGGAGTGGGTAATGACCTATCTAGTTATAGAAACAGTGTAATGTGTTTACATGCAGGATTGTATGACATGGTTGACTGCAGTAACACAACTGGGCTCAGTGATCTGCAAAAGCTTTAGGCCAGTAGGTTTAACAACAGGAAGAGCTGGTTTTTTTGGTGTTTTGTTGGGTTTTTTTTAATGTATCTGAATTCAGATGATGCCTGATCAGTTACATACAGTGATTAGCAGCCAGAAGAATACATCTGTATTTTTTTTTTCTGGATATTAAAGGATTATTCATATTTAGTCTAGAGCACCTCAGAAAAGAAGTTTGCCTCAGAATAGGCTGCAATTGTTGTGTAATCGTTCAGGTTTCAGACTACATACTGGATCTGCCATATTTCTCACACCAAACCAAGTACATAAAATTCTCAGGTACACATGAGATTAGCAGCTCACTATTTGAGTTAGCCAGTTAGGTAACTATTTGATCTAACTGGCGTGTTAATCCTGATGTTATGCTTACATAAGCTCCTCCAAGTCTAATCAGCTGGCAATCCATGAGAGGGATGTCACTGAGTAGAAGGTCTGTGTCCAAGTGCTGGTAACTGCATCTATGCCAAACTACATTGCCTTCGAGGGAACCAGAAGTCTTTTAATACCTGTATTAATTTGCTTTGTACACTTTGCTGGCAGATTCTTACCTGTTTAAGAGTGTGTTGATGCATCTGCCTAAGTCCTCTTGTAACCACATCCTCCCATTTTAATTAGGCAGTTGGACACCAGACACGCCTGGGTAAGGGAACAGTGCTCGGTGGCGCTTACAATACCACAGCCACTCATGTTCTCCGGGCTAAAAGACTTGGTGTTGACGGAGAAGTTTGGTTTGGGAACAGAGTTACATCTTTTGCAACTACCTTTTTCTGTTTGTCAGATAGCCCTTATCTAAGCCGCAGCTAACTGCTGCTGTAGCAACAAACGAAACATCGCTCTCCTCCTGGGACGGCTGTTTCAAGACCTGTCTTTGAGGGCGAAGGCAGGGCTGTGGTGCGAGGGTGGCGATCCCCGCGGGCCGGTCCCTTTGCGCGGCCNTGCGGCTCCCCGGGCGCCTGGCGGGAGGGACGCCGCGTCCTCCGCCTCATCTCTGCCGGGCCGCCCCTTCCCTGCCCCGGCGAGCTGCGGCTTGTCTCGGTGCCCCGGCCGAGCGCCTGCCCTGCCCGGAGCCGGGGCTGAGGGAGGGAGGCGCAGGAGCCCTCCCGGGGCCGAGCAGGTAAAGCCGGGCCCGGGAGATTTTACATGGGGATAAGGTGAGGTAAGAAAACCCCAGAAGGATGAAATTCTTGCTGCTTGCAGGTAATAAATCTCAGTCCGTGCGTTAGGGCAGGGCCAGCTTTGGTGCTGGTCCCTTCCTGGGAGCCACGGCACCAAGCCCCGGCCCTGCGGACGGAGGACAGGGACAGAAGGGACGGGACCCAGCCGGGTGATCCCGAGGGAAGGGCTGGGGACAGCCGGGCAGAGCCAGCGAGTGTCGGGGACTCGGGTGTGCGGAGAAACAGCTTGCCCAGGCGGACAGCCCTCCCTCTCCCAGCGCGCCTCACACGAGGCAGATGTCGCCGTGGAGGTGAAGTGTTCTGTTTTTGCTGTCAGGATGCCAAGGGCCTGCGAAATGTTGTGTGGTTTCCTGCCTAGCAAAAAAATTATGGAGAGGTTTGGACAACAAAACTGATGGAGCACAAAGGCAGAAACATGCAGTACCTTGGGATACTGCGTAAGGGAAATTGCAACCCCACAGCCAAAACTGGAGCAGAGTGAAAGGTCAGCACAAGCATCGATGGGTTCAAGCTGCATGCTGGCAGAAATGTTCGTGAGGGAAAGGTGTGAAGGATGTTACCTTTGTAAATAACCCTGGAATAAAGTTCAGCTTGGTCATACAATTCAGTGGATGAATAAACAAATTGCGAGGAAAAACAAGATAGAATCTGCCTCAATGAACCCATCTCTCAGCTGTTGGCTGGACAGACTTGGGCCAGAGAGTATTTGTTTAAAAGAATGGTTACTTTGGCTCCATGTGCTCTTTTATCATTTGGGTAAGCAAATGATGCTGAATATTTGTAGCAATGATGATTTGCCATTTTATATAAAATAAATTTTAAGAACATAAATCTGCTAGTGATCAGATCAGTTTGGTTAAGAGCATTATGCCAAGAGTTTAGTAAATGGATTGCAGGTGGCCCCCTTCCATGTTTATTTATCTCGTGGCAATTGAGCTTTAAAAATGCTTCCATGCTAATAAACTGACTTCACAGGTAAAGAAATGTCACAATAATGTTTATTGCCGAGCATGATAAAGTGTTATGACCTTCAATTACTGTAGTATCATTTTCTATGCACAGGTGCCTTGTGTAAGTAATATGGTACATCTGGTCTAGAATAAGATTTATATTAAGAATAGCTCACTGTTTTCAGTCCTGACTCATCAAAGTCAATGAAAGTTTTTGTATTAATTTGTTTTGGATTAAATTCTGTCTCCTTTTTTACTCTTTTAGTGCAATAAATGTTCAGGGATTTTTGCAGTAGAAGGGACTGTAAATTTGATTATTTTATGACTGAGATATCCTGTATGTTTTACAAGTCTGAAGTTTGCAGTTCCATGGTTTATGTATTACTCCTTGATTTTGATGTATGTTGAAAATGAGTTTATTTTCAGGTTTGAGACCAACTCCTTTATTTGTTAAATACTGAGCTATATATGGCCTGCATCCTTACTTAGGGCTTTAAGATGGTTTTGAAGTATTATCAAAAGAGTTAGTAGTTCTGATATTTCTGGCAAAATAAAAACGCTGCCTTAATCATTTGATGCCCCAGCTCAGTGGCTATCACCTGGAGAAAGAAATAAAAAATGAAGTTTAAAAATTTTCTTCTCTTGTTTCTTGTGTTGCTCTCTAGGGTTTATCTTGAACACAGCATTCCTGCAATAGTTAGGAAGTCTGCCTCTTTCTTTTTTTTTCTTTTTTTTTAGTTGTTATTGTTTTGGTCATTTCTAGTATACACTGAAGGCATAAATAAACTCTTACTTGGATGTGAATATTTGGAATAGAGTGCCCTTTCATACCTATTTTACTGTAATGCTGAGTTGAAAACATTTAGGAGAGTCGTATTAGTGTTGCTCATGTGTTGACAACCTTCAAATGCTCCTTAGTTCTGTTCTATTCGAGGCGCTCCTATAAAAGAGTTTGTTGTTTTTTTGCCTTTGTAGCCTGTTCTTGATGGGAGCAAACTTGGTGCTGAGCTAATAACCTAGACTAGAGAGTTGAGGTTCTTGTTCCCTTGTTCCCAGGTAGCTTCATATAGCCAGAACTTATTTTTGTGAAGTCTGTAGAAAGTAGGAATGAATCAGCAAGATACTCTTATGAAAGGCCTGCGAAAAGCTTCCTGTTGACTGGATATAAATGTAATTTTTTTTAGAAGCAGAGCACTGGGAGCATGGCCCTGCGAGAGAGAGGAACCAGCAGCAGCTCCACCAATGACAAGCAAGAACAGAACTATAATCGTGTTATTACAATCGTCTTCCTGGCACTCTTCATCGACTTGTTGGGATTTGCTCTCATCTTGCCACTGTTTCCTTCCATCCTTGATTATTACAGCCAGACTGAGGTAAGGAACGGAGAAAGTCAGCCCACAGAAAGTGTTAGGATCTTGAGGGCGGAATGAAAGAAAAATCACCTGCCTTGGGGCAAACCAAACAGCTGTAGGAAGATTAATAATTACCCAGCACATATAAATGGTTCATGAACTGAATTGATTTTTGAACCTGCATAAGACTCCTCACCCTTTTTTTTCATTAAAATGAGAGATTTGTTTTGATGAAAATTCAGGTATTTCTTAAGGGCTAGTCCTTGTAGTTACCAAGGCTTTTGTGTCTTACACTGATGTCACTGGTGAGGCAGTTCATAATGGATCTGCGTGCTGGGGTTTAGCTAAGAACCAAAGAGATGAGAGCTTTTACCCCACCAGAGTATTTCCCACAGTCACTTGCTCCCTCCCCCAGCGTGGAGTTCCATCTCAACTTCCGTTCCTAGCAGGGAGCTGGCTGCTGCTCCAGGAACAGAGCAGGAGGTCCTGTTGGATCCTGGCTGTGCAGGTGCTCTTTGTTACTCTTCTCAGGTGTTACTGGCATTGCTGGTCAAGATGAACATGTTGTCATGGGAGAATTGTTTCTGTAGCCCACAGCTCTGTCTCTCAGCCCCCTTCTAACCCCACTCCAGCTGCAGCTGTAGGCTTTGTCCTTCTTACAACCATCTCTAACCCAAACCATGGGCTCTGATCTCCAGGGTCTTCTACCACTTCCAGTGTGTTTCCAGTAGCCAAGATCTTCACTTTCTTTTCCAGACCCTCTTCTTTTCAAGTCCTCCTCCTCTTTTTTGGAATCATTCATTTTTTGCACCACCTTTCCTTTTTGCATCTGCAGGCTTCTGGTTCTCCTAGGCTAAACAGTCTATGTGCAGCAGGACAGAGTGTGTCTCATGTTGCCTTTTTAATTGAAAGATTCAGGGCATGCCTGTTTAATTCAGGATTTAGCAAGTAGTGGGCCTGAAGGCTTGAAAAAGTTCAAATTCAGACATTCCCCTGCCCAAACATATACACCCAATTATCTAATGTCTGTTAGCATTCACGATTTAAGCTATTTTTGGCCTATGATCAGAGAGGAAATTTTCCCTCATGGGGAGGAGGAGGGAAGGAATCATCTAACATTGTCTCTAGTTCACTGAGCTCTGATGCTGTCTTTGAAAATAAAACTGTCTTCCTGCTTTTATTTCCCTGTTACCTGTTTTTCAGGATGGATTCTATCTGTCATTGCAACGTGGTGTGGACTGGTTTGCAGAGATGGCTGGGATACCTCCAGAGCGGAAATACAACAGTGTCTTGTTTGGAGGTAGGGAAACTAAACTAACAAGCTAACAGCCAAAAAACAATGTTCTTTCCAAGTTATTTGCAATGTTGATGTGAAGAATGACAAGAAATACAAAAAGCATGCTTGCCTGTTATTAGTTCTAGATTTAAGTAAAACAGAAGATGTCTCTTAGAGTGGACTATAAATGATTTTGTTTTCACCACACTGATAGCAATGAAGAATTGGACAGCCCCACCTCTTTCATTTGGAGACACCTAGACAGGCAGGAGGAATGGGGTAACAGGAACCTTGTGAAAATCAGTAAGGACAAATTTTAAGTCCTGCCTGTGGGAAAGAGTGGTCCTTGCAATGGTACAGACCAGATGCTGACTGGTGGCCCTGGGGGTCCTGGTAAGGAGCAAGCTGAGCATGAGCAAGCCCTGCCAGCAAAGGTGCCAAGAGCTCCTGGGACACATGAAATGGATCAGAGTCAGTGGATTAACGGATCATGTTCCTCTACTCAGCACTTGATAGACCATATCTGAATTTTTATATCCAGTTTTGGTCCCCAGTACAAGGAAAGGTGTCCATACAGAGTCGTGAGTTCAGCGGAGGGCTCTGAAGATGGAGAGTCTGGGGCCCTTGGCTGGTCTGTAGTGAATGGCAACTTTCCAGCACCTGTGGGGAGGTTATGGAGAGCTAGGATCTCCACTGAGGTGTGTGGGAGGAGAGGAAACAGGTATAAGTAGAAGCAGGGGAGGTTCAGATGGGAAATAGGGAGGAACATTTTTCCACTGGGGATGGTCAGTGGAACAGGCTGCCCAGAGCAGTGTCCATCCTGAGAGATTGTCAAACCCTGATTGGGTAAGACCCTGAACAATCTGCTCTGACTTCACAACTGACCCTGTGAGCAGGTGGTTGGAGTAGGTGACCCCCAGAGCTCCTTTTTAACCTGAGTTATCCTATGATCTTACTCAATTTGTTCTACAGGTTGTTACAGAAATACAGGCCTGCTGTTCCTTGTTGTCAGACTGCCAGCTGAGGGTCAGGAACCTGCTGTGCTGGGCCCTGGCAGTCACAGAAATTACTCCCCCTTCACAACTGATCTGCACATGATCAGAGATCAATCAGTAGGAAGCACTGGAAACAGAAACTTGTGAGTTGCAGCCTTGCTTGCCCCTTGGGCAGATAGAGTGCAGCACTGCTTCTAAATCTCATTAGTCTTATTAAAAGCAGCAGAGCCGCTGGCTTGCAGGACCCACAAGCTTTTTCTGTCACTAAGACACTGTTGTGGATGAGCTCCAGCATGAGCAGTGGGGGAAATATGTCATGTTACATATCAGAGACTCTTCTGGCTTCTTGCCATGTTGACAGTTGTGGCAAAACTGTGATTTCAGAGTATGAAGCTATGAAGGTGTCTGGGTTAATTTTAATTAGACCCTCTCTACCCTCTTTTTTTAGTGAGCTGAGGCCTCCCTTATGATAAGCAAAAGGCTTTTAAAATAAACTAAATTAAACACAAAACTTAATTAGAATACATATGAATGTATTGTTACTACTTAAAGTAGTTTAATTGGGTATAACAAGCATTAGGAAGTTTATAAGCCATTTTCCTCTTTCCCACCATATCCTTGCAGGCATGTTTTTCTTTCTCTGCTCATTTTTTTAGTCAAATTACTGGCTTTAATGCTAGGAAACTGTTTTCTTTAATCCCTCAGAAGCTGCTTTCTGTCTCCTCTAAGGCTTGACCAGAAGCCTCCTACTTTCAACTTCTCACCATCTCAGATTGTTTAAACAAGGGGTGGGAACTCCCAGTCAAGTCCAACTTGTTGCTTCTCCTTTTACCTGCCATGTCCTGTACTCTTGGGAGTGTTGTTTGGAAAGTTTCTTTATAGTTGTGATGTTCAGCAGAGGTTGCTGCAGCCTTCCTGCAGCCTGTACTCCTTCACTGCCCTCGTCTGCCACGAGGAGCATAGGATTGGGGAAGTGCTTGCAAGATCATCTTCTTGTTTCTCCCAGTGCCACATATATTTTTCTCTTTCATTTTTGATCAGACAGCAAGCTCTTCAAGGCAGAAACTTCTCTGCCCATGTCAGGGCCCTGAGGGCACCAATACTTAGGTGCTGTGACCGGTCATCACCCACACATTTTCTGCCCAGTGATTCAGGAGCTGTATTTCAGACTTTGTCTCCAGGGCTGTCTCTGTCCCCATCTCTTGGATGGGTCTCAGACCCACACTGGAGCTGTCCTGTCTTCCAAGCTACATCACAGTGCTGTTTCCACTCCTTTCTCTGCCCCTGGCTCCTGCTGGTCCAGACTGGACTCCCTGGAAGGACGTGCTGAATAACCCTTGCCTTGTGTGGGACTGTCCGTGGGCCCTGTTGGCAGCACCTGCTCTGTCCAGCCCATCAGATCGTGGGGCACCCAGGCTGGTGAGGGCACTGCCAGTGCTGTGCTCACCCGCAGCTCCCGGCTCCTTCCCCCATGTGGAACAGCCCTGGTTTTGCTGCATGCTGGCTTGGAAATATTTGGCATGAAAGGGTGTTTCTACAGTGCTAGAAACACAATGAAGGGAACTGTGTGTCATAAACTGCCAGTGTAAAAGTCTGTAAGATTTTTTACACAGTTTTTTTGTGCTGTGAGTTATCACAAGCAGCTATTCTCAAAAAGGTGTTCGGTATCAATATTCTGCCTCCCTCAAAGTTGATGGGAGCAGAACTTCTGGTCTGTCTCTCCTCCGCCTTTTAAAGCTTTGATAGCTGAATGATCTGAAACATATAACCCAGATTTTCCTTTAGAGAAAAGCTGTGACAGCAAGGCATCTTTTGCCTGCTTGTTGAGAGTGTAGTGCAAATTAATAAGTCTGTGAAGCTAGAAATGGCAAGAGAAAAGAGGAATTAAAGATCACAGAAGCTAGAAGCAGATTTCAAAAGACTCTTGGAGTCTGTTGGAATCACTCCTACCTCTTAGGGTGCCTCACTAACAGCAGTGCTTAAGTCCTTCTTTCCATGATAAAAAGGAAAGAAAAACTAATTAAATGTGACAGAATCAGGTTCAAACAATCAAAAAAGTCTTAAAAGAACTGTGACTGTTAAAGGCTGTTATCTCTGTTTTAAGAACAGAAAATGTATGTAGTCAGCAGGGAAGCATCGGAGAATCATCGTTCCATAATAACCAGTGAGTTTCAAACCCTTTCTCACCAGTGAAGTAACCAGAAGTCATCCAGTTTATGCCTGTTACTCTGGTCTGGCTGTGCATCTGGTCTGTCTGTATTTGCTGCCTCAGTTAAGTAACAATGCAAGGCTGGTGTTCTGAGAGTGGCATGGTTTCAGAGACAAAGCTATTCTTCACAGCTGCTGTTTTACATTTAATTTCAAGTTTTACAGTGTGACAGATGTCGAACAGCTTGGCTGTCTTTGTATTTAAGATGAAGGCAGCAAGTATAATGATATGTATCTTTTTATCTTTTTTTTTTCTAGGTCTGATTGGCTCAATCTTTTCCATCCTGCAGTTTTTCTCCTCTCCCCTCACCGGTGCTGTGTCAGACCACTGGGGCAGAAGGCCTGTCATCCTGATGACAGTGGTACGTGTCACATGCTGATCTTAGTCATGGCATCTCAATACACAGGAGAGGGCACTGTGGTCTTGTGCTTAGCACAGAAACTGAATTGTGTGTGAATTGTGACAGTCACACTTCTAGAACTGAATTTTCTAGATCTATTGGTTGTTGACTCTTTCTTATCAAGTCACTTGGCCACACTTCTAAGTGTGAGTGCTTAAGTGGAACTTCCCAGACCCAGAACTGGACACAGAAGACACCAAAATACTTATCTGTTTCTGTCATTTTCCAAAATCCCTTTCCTCTGTGTAGGGGAGAATGACTCTGTTGACAAATGTTAGGCTTAATTCCTGTGTGTTTTAGATCATCAAGTGATTAATGAGGGCTGATCGCTTCATGACCTGTTCCACAGAGCCTGGGAATTGTTGGTTAAGAAGTGCTATATAGCACTGCAAAATGTATTTCTTATGAACAAGAACATTCTCCTTATTTTGAACTCAGATTTCTCCTGAATTTGAAAACAAATGGAGTGGGATGTAAAAAAATGCTTTGTGCCCAGGATTGGTTTAACTTCCACAGAACTTTGCTCTTCTGATTTTGTTAGAAATATGACAATTATATGTAGTTTGTATGGACTTTATTCTACTTCTTTTATATCGCTGTTCAAGACATAGTGCAGTGTCAGTGTATTCAGCCATTTCTGTTACATGGGGATTGGAGCAGCCATTGAAAACAAACAAAAAATGTAAGTGTTGAGCTGGGAAATGTGCAGAAATTGTATCTCAACTTTGCTTTGCTTTCTAAAGAACCCTTTCTTGCTTCTGCAGATGGGTTTGATAGCATCATACTCACTATGGGCTGCCTCTCGGACTTTTGGCGTTTTTCTTCTCTCCAGGATCATAGGTGGAATAAGCAAAGGGAATGTCAGCCTCTCCACAGCTATAATTGCTGACTTGCACTCTCCAAAAGCACGGAGCAAGGGCATGGTGAGTTACACTTGCGGGGTACACGTTTAGTTTTAATAGGCAACTTTTAATTGATTTTGGGTGCTCAGTATGTCTTCCTCAGGTGTGTATTCACTGATCAAGTGAGAACATGACTTTACATCCTACCTTGCTTCTGGAAAGATGCCAGATCATATTCCTGGGAGTTGTTGGACTTTTGCCAATGACTTTCACCTACAAGTGAGACACAGATGTTTTAGAGGTGGGAAAACCATCTTGTTTCAGTATTAGAACTGTTACTCCTGCTGGTAACTTTAATTCTGATTATAATAGCTTAGAAATCAGAGGGTCTTTGGCCCAATTTTGGCAGCTAGAAGCCAGTTACAGGGCAACCCCTTTTCGTCACCTTCCCAGGCTGTGGAAGCACAGCAGCACAGCACAGTGTGCTCCTGACTGCCTTGCACGCTGCACTGGCTTCAGGATCTGAGCTCAGCGGGTAAAGGATGTGACATTTGGCTGACTGAGAAGTATGAGCAGCTGCCCTATCCACTTCCAGGAGGCAGTGGCCCAGATGGAAACACCCTGCAGGCTGAACTTGGCCTCTGAATTACCAGTTATATCTTTTATCCTATAAAAACCTTAGGGGCCCAGACTTCTCTTAACAGATTGTTATAAGCCACTACAGAGGACAGCTGCTTCTTGGGAGGGGAAGGCTTTAGATTTCACAGTGATAGCTAATGAATCTTCCAAGCAATTTATTATAATCCTGGTGAGCCAAAATGCATTTTTATTTGTGGAGAGAGGTAGCCATACAGCACTAGTAAATAAAATGGGTCAGGGCCTATTTTTAGCGCCTGAGAGTAAGTCATTTAGTGCAGGATGGCTCACATCCACATGGCTTGTATTCTCTTCTTTTCCAAAGCAAAGTAGGCATGTTCATTCTGCTTCCTGGGAGGCAAACAGCATCTGACTGAAGCTATTCCCAAGCAGTGATGGGCCACTGCCTGTTCCTGCCACTTCCCTGACTGGACAGAAAACAAAATTGGTTATTTGGAAACAGCAGGGTTTTCACACTTCATGCTCTTTGCTGTGCACTCCCTGCATCCTCAGGGTGATTAGGTTCTGTACCTGGTTAATCCAAATCGTTTCAGAACCTGAAGAAACTGGTGTGTAAAACTCCCTGTCTGTGTTCACTGTGTCCCTGCAGGCCATGATTGGTGTTGCTTTCTCCCTGGGCTTCACCCTGGGCCCCATGATGGGTGCTTACCTCGCCATGCAGACAGAGAAAGGAGAAGTCTTCTACCTCCGTTCAGCATTGTCAGCACTCGCGTTTTCTGTGGCTGATTTAATTTTCATCTTCCTCCTTCTTCCAGAGACGCTTCCCAAGGAAAAACGGGTAAATGGATGATCAGTCTCAAGATCTGTGTTTTCTGTAAAAGTAGGATTTGAGAACTGTTGAAATACTGGAAACAGTGAAGAACAGGTTTAGACAGTGTCTCAGAAATTTAGCTCATTCCTGGGATTAGGATTATTATTAAGGCTGGTGTCAAAGCAGTTGTATGATCATAGAATCATAGAATATTTTAGGTTGGAAGGGACCTTAAAGATCACCTATTTCCAACCCCCCTGCCACAGGCAGGGACACCTTCCACTAGACCAGATTGATCAAAACCTCATCCAGCTTGACCTTGAACATTTCCAGGGATGGTCCCATCTCCTAGCCCAGTGTAATATAAGAAGTTCTTTATAGTTAACAGGACTGCTTCACTGCTGGTTTTGGTGTGTTAGGTTTAAATTTCTCAAAACCTAATGCAAACATGGGAGGGAGACTGTGAAATTTAAACTATGACCACAAGGATTTGTTGGGGAGGAATTTCAGCAAATCATAAAAATAAATGCATCAGAGACTGGATTTTCTTTCATTTAGCCAGTACATGTTAGAAATTTTCTTACCTGCTATCTTGTATTTGCCTGAATATTTTGAACACTAAAGTAGCAAATTACTTTTTTCTGAGCTGTTCTGTCTTCTGCAGATAGAAAGGACCTACATGTGCTAAAATTCGGTGACTGATTGGATTTGTGGGGCCAAACATTAATTAACATTACGATTTAATATTGTGTGACACTGTCCAAGGTGTATCTGATTAAGAGTCTCTTAGAACAGTCTTCTTTGTAGAGCGAGAGAAGTGGAATTCAGCCCTGGGTATCTGCACTCAATTTGAGGCTTTCACTGGATTGGATCTTTCCTGTGATCCCTGGTTTCTAGGCAGCACTCAGTTTTTGGAGTGTGCTTGGTCTCTGGATAGCCAAACCCATTTGACATTGAGAATTGTTCAGGAAACTTTTATCTGCAATGATCCTACCAGGGCAAAACTTTGCACCTGCCCTGGGTGTTTCCCAGCAGGTTGTGTCCCATGTGAAATCTGTTGCTCATGCTATGTTCCCAGGCACTACAACTATTTTATTTTTTTTTTTAACTCTTCCATGTGTCATCTGTTCCTCTTTCCTATTTGGCTGTTTCTAAACCTTCCAGATAAAATCCTGTTCTTAGTTAGAGCTGCACTCTCCAGGAAGGTGGCAACATGGTGACGTAGGGAAGTGCTGCAGAGCGAATCTGTGTTTTATAAACAATTCCTCCTTTGCTGTAGAGCGATTAAGTGGCTTCAGTGCCTTTTAGGATTATGTGATGGCTGAATAGATTCCTCCCTCTTTTATTATCCTCTTGAAAGTTCTGATCAGCTGGTCTGTATTAGCCAACACCACTGAATTTTGGTAAGGAAAGGAGCACTCTGTCACTGCTTTTTGGGGTCTGCCCCTGTACTGCAGTGGGTGCTGCATGAGGTGCTGCTCAGGGCCAGATCCCAGTCACACAAAATACACAGAGTGTTTGGCTGCCCATGGGAGAGTGGTTTAGGGCTTCTTGTGGTTGGTGTCAGTGCTTGTGTGCTGTCAGCCTCCATCTGGGCATGTGATCCATGTGTTCCAGCATATTTGTAATTTCACTTATTAGGCTGCTCTGCTCTCTTCTTTGGTAATTCCTCCCACTTTCTGAGTGGGAGTGAGCAGTTTTCTTGGCCTGTGGATGGCAGGAAAGGCAGGTATGTTGGCTGCCTTTCTGGAACTTGGCTGGGCTGAGCTGGAGCAGGTGCTCCTGCAGTACAGGAGTGGAATATGTTGGAAGGACAAAGCTGTAAAAAGAGGGGAAATCATCATGATAACTGGCAGGAGGATGTGCCAGTGGGACCAGACATCTGTTTCCTTAAAGTTTGCTGTGTTCTCATTATGCCCTTGTTTCTCTATCAGTCTGCTTTTCACAGGAGAGAGTATTTCATATTGATTCATGTTGGAATTAACTTGTAGGAAGGGGAAAATGGAGGGGATGGGAAACAAGGATGTGTTTTCATCCAAAGAGAACAACGTTTTTACCCTCTTCCTTCCTCTTTTTGTCAACTGTTCCACGAGTTGATCAGGTGAAAAGAGTCAGGCACTGGCCTTATGGTAGCCAAAACAGCCTCTGCTGTGACCTGACTGGGAGAAGGGAGGAACAGGAAGGTCTCTAGTGGAATCTGTCCCCTTTAGGAGCTTTGAGTTAGTTTTTAGCTAAGCTAGCCATGAGCAAGGCTGCCTAGTTGGAGGGAGGGCCTTACAACTCCATTTTTCTGGACTGTGTGTAGGGCTATGCAGTATCAGGAGCAGGCTTGTGGAAAGACAAAGCTGTGCTCTGTGCACACTAAACACGTCTGGTTTGGAAGGTAAGGCTGCAGCTTGGCAGGCCCAGGCTGCATTCCTGCTGTGGACTGACTCTGCCTTCCAGACCTGTTACTGAGTCTCTCTGCATTAGAGGAAAACAGAATGAGCAAAGACACGGTGAAAAATGTCTGCCATTCCAGGTGACTTTTGGGGTGAATATGAAGTAGAATTGAGCAATTGTGGAGTAATAAATCAAAAGCATAGAAATTAAATACAAGTTAGACATTGCAGAGTTCGAACCTGTGAAGAAACTAAACTTCATGCAGCTGCTGACATTGACTGAAATTGGCAGTGTATACTTTTGGGCGGATGGTGAAACTCTTTAGCCAGTTTTAGGACAGTGTTTTCATTATGGATCAGTAGATAAAGTCATTTCTAGACCACTGTTTTTGTGGCAAAGATAGGAGAAACTGAAAAAAATTTATGTGCATGCACACAAACACTCCTACATTATAAATTCTTATAGGTATATATATTTCATGAAACACTTAAGATTTTAAATATATGCATATATAATGTATGTCCTCTGTACCAGACTAAAATCAACCTTGTACAAAGCAGCTTGGCATCCTGTCTGACATGGATAATAATTCAAAACAGGTACCAACTACAGGGTATTTTTATTACTGGCAAACATTCCTGCAGGGAGTTGCTTGTGCCCAGATTCTCTGTGCTGTAGTGCAAACCCCATCGTACCAGCACATGCAGGAACTGGGGATTGCCACAAGCCAGCTTCAGGAAATCCTCTTGGGCTTCTCAACAGCGTGAGCAAACTTCTTGGGCGTGTCTGTTTACTCTCTGTGATAAATGCAGTGGGAGGGAGAATAAATATCCCAGTATGTTCTGTGTGAATCAGCAACTTCATGGCTGCATTCCAGCCCAGTCTATTGAACTGGTTGCTGTTGTGAGACTGATGGGCTCCAGACTCTGCTGTACTCAGAAACTCTGACTATCAAAACAAGACAGGGGTCACGTTAATACCATATTGAAGGTTGATTTGTTTAGAGCTTCATTAAATCCAGCCCGTTACGAGTCTGCAGGTCATGCACTGAGGTTAAATTCCAGTGATAATCTGACCTTTAATCTCTGCCCCCAAAGGGATAATAGCTCCCTCCCTCCCTATCTGGGAAGAGAAGGAAGCTCATCAGATAAAGCCTGTGCAGTGCTTTGAAGGCGTGAAGTCCTACATGTGATTATTCAGGATGATTCTTGAGTGTCTTATCTCTCCCTGTGACTGTTGTGTCAAGTGACAGGCTAAATTCTGCTCTAAATAAAATTGTTTCCCTAATAATGTAGGGAATTTGATTTCTAATAATTTAGACGTTATTTCTTTTAGTGTTTTCTTTAGTTTTCTATGTTTTAGAATGAAAGAAAAAAACAAATAAAAATGTAAATTATCTATAGATGGAAGAATAAGCATCTTCCAAGTGCCTGTGGGTAAGGAGCAGGGAGAGTGCCACTAGGTGCATAATTAGGTTGAGATATACACAGTACAACGCCCAGAAGTGCTTCAAAATAAATTTTCCTCTTTAAAAAGCCACATATTGTGGCTGGGCAGAATCTCCTTGGAAATTTCTCTAAAATATCTCCAAAGAATCTCTCTAAAAATTATATTTTCCTTCTCTTCCCCAGGAGGTGTCACTGGCTGGCTGAAATAGCGACCAGTACCAAAACAGACCAGTGCTTGCTGTGCTGCACGTACTGGTCTCAGATTTGTAGCACAGGAGCAAATCCTGAGCTCCCTGTGAGCTTGCAGGCAGATGTGCCATTATTTCCCCAGTAAATGTTCTTTGGACATGAGGGATGATGCAAAAGGTGAACCAAATAAAGCCACCTTCAAGGCTGTGGAGAATGAGCCTCTTCTGCTTTGTAGGAACCCAAAGAAGAATTTTTGTCTTCAGTGAAGGTGCTATCAGTGCTGTACCTTTCAATTACAGTTGCTGGCGCCAGTTCCGAGTTCAGAAGGTCTGGGTCGTTACTGGGGCCCACTCAAATCCCAATGCCAGGTGCCTTGTTTCGTCTCAGATGATTTGTGTAGGTGTAGAGGCACATTTGGTGGTTACTGTCAGTTCCTAGCAGTGGTGATTACATTAGGGTTTTAAATAAACCTCTTTCTGTCTTTGATCAGGTCTCTTCTGTGGCATCTGGATTTCAGGCAGCAGTTGACTTGCTCAGTCCTTTGGCTTTATTTCAGTTCTCTGCAGTCACCCGAGGAAAGGAATCCCCTTCAGAGCAGAGTAAGTGTCAGATGGCTTTTTACAGTAATACTCTGTCTTTTTGTGAGTGGCACTGGTCTCTAAGTGAAAACTGTACTCAAACCATTCCAGAAGCAGCACTCTGTTTGCTCATTTAAAACCCACCTTAACAGCTCACGGACAGGCAATCGGAAGTTCCATTGGACCTTGGTCCTCTTATTCCCAGAAGAAGGTTTTGAAGACGAGTGCTTTGAAGATTTCTGATTTCATACTTCTGTTTTCCTCAGCATGGGGTAGGCTGCAGTAAGTGAAGTGATGTAAGGATAGACCAAGGCATGAGCAAGGGAGATGAGAGTTTGCTTATTCAAGCTGCAAACCAGGAACTTCAGACTGAAATGTTATTTCTCAATTCATAACTTGGAGATGTGGGATTCTCTACATCTCTATAGGACTCATTTTGTGGCATGTCTTGTATGGGTATTTAAAATGAGCATCTGAGGTGAGAACACTTCCCTGTACAGTTGATAAATGCTGCTCTTCTATTGTGGTTTTATTCTCACGCTTTGCTTGGAAAACACCACCATGTTTCTCTCCCCACCTCCCACCCCCTTGATGTTTGTTTGGGTTTTTTGTTTGTTTAGATCTTCAGAATCTCAAAATTTTGGGCCTGGCTTACTTCCTGTACCTCTTCCTGTTTTCCGGCTTGGAGTATACACTGAGTTTTCTCACTCACCAGAGATTCCACTTCAGCAGGTATTGCACACTTAGAATATAAATGTCATGTATTTTGACTAGGATGTTTTTCCAAAATCTTGATTTCAGGTATTTTTCAGAGAGGCTTTCTGACATTAGTAAAGCCACCCCTGCGTTCAGTGGTATTTGGGCTTTGTGGGAAGAATTTATGAAATACAGGCACAGTGTTTATCATGAAAGGAAGTACTCAATCTACAACTTCTGAAAACTAAGGAATATAAATACCCAAGATTAAATTAAAGCTCCTGAAATAGGTATAGCTGTGCTAGTTGTTTGATTATAGTAAAATCTTTTTTTGCTCAGAAGAGTTTTTGGGTATCAGGACAAATCTTGAAGCTCAAAGAGGCGAAGGATGGGGGGATATCTGTGTGATGATATTTGCTCATCAGCAAAGTCTGCATTGCATATGGTGTGCAGTCATGTCACAGAGCCTGATTTCCTGTAGTCAAGCACCAGAGAAGAAAGAGAACAGAATCCACCAACAGCTCAGCTTGAAATACTTTTCCTGCCAGCTCATAGGAAGAATTCCAGCCAGGAACGTGAACTTGCAACTTGATTCCTGTGCGTGTCCTTCCCTTTGAGTGATTCTCAGGGGGTTGTCTCATCTTTCCCTATCTGTCTTTCATTAGTTTGTGGCTTAACTAATCCGTGTGTGTCAAGGAGAGGTTTTGTAGTGCGCTGAGCTTTGTTGTGTCCTGTGCGCTCAGGGCAGCCCTCAGTGAGCTGCAGAGCTGTGTGCCAGCAGTGCAGGCTCTGAGCAGCCAGCTTGTTGTGGAGGTGAGAATTCACCTATTCAGCTGAGAATATCCGAAGAGTTCATAGAATATCCACAATAAGAGAGGAGACAGGGAAAATGGAAGAAAATTGAAGGGTGGAGGGGGTGATGTCTCAGACTTCCCAGTGTGATCACCACCCTGTTGTTCCTTGCTGACCTCCATCAAACCCTCCACGAGTTTCACCTTGGAAACCAACATCTCCCATGCACATGGCACAGATGTTCACAGCACAGGGTCATTTATGTGTTGAGCCTTTGTGGGCCACCCCAGAAACCTGACCTACCCCACAGCAGTCCAGAGCTGGCTGCAGCACTGACAGCATTGTCCCATCTATACCATAAAACCTCAGAGTTTTCCCTTCTTGCTCTCTGCTTGCCGTGGCAGCTGCTGTCAGTGTTCTGAGAGCTCTGCAGTGCTGTGTGAGCCCCAAAGGCTTTTTGTCTCCCTTGCTCAGGAGAGGGTCGGCACGGGAGCGGTGAATCCCAGGGCGGAACTCCCCGTGCGTGACTCCGTAATCTGTGTTTTTGCCTCCCTTCCAGCATGCAGCAGGGCAAGATGTTTTTCTTTATTGGAATAACAATGGCCGTGATCCAGGGAGGCTATGCTCGCCGAATCAAGCCAGGAAATGAAATCAGAGCTGTAAAAAGGGTAAAAAAAAAAATCAATATTTCTTTTTCTTCCCCCCGCCCCCACAAATCTGATATGTTAATTTTCAGTCTGAAGTGCAGTGAAGGGTAATTGAAGGTTATAACTGTATTTGTCCAATCAAAAGGAATTTCTGTCTCATCTATCCAGCTAAATGACTTCTCAAAACTGGTTGTTGGGCACTTTTCTGTCTAACTAAACTTTGGAACATTAGAGCCCTTTCTTATGATATGAGCAACAATATTATTGAAACTTCGTGTTCTTCATATTTAATTGCAGTAAGGAATGAGAACAGATTGTCCATCTGTGCAAGTCAGGTAAAATATTGTGAAGAGTATGCTTTATTTCAGTGATTTCTCTTGCAGTGCAGACATTGAAACTACTAAAGCTGCTTCAGGGCTGATCTCTGACTCTCTTTCTGGGAAATTATTTTCAATCTGGCTAGCTTTGTGCTTGACAGGCTTTCCCTAGAGTATATTTCACTGCTGGGCAGGGAGAAATAGATTCTTTTTCCAATCTTTGGTTTGTGATCATCAGTATTACAAGTAACAAAAGCACGTACCAGTGTTCAGACTGAGGTTTCACTGACAGAAGTGTACATTCCTTTGTTTTGCTTGGCTCTTTCCTCACAGAGGTGCTGCAGCTGCTGTGCTGGGATGACAGGGAACAGCTCCCTGCAGTTTATACAGCTGTGGGGACAGTAGATGTGTGGTGTCCTTTACATTTGTGTGTGGAACTAAACAAAGCACTGCCTTGGCTCCTTAGCAATAGGTTTGCTTGGACTGTTAGAGCCTCCATCAATGTATTTTACATTATTTTGAGGCCAGTGTGATTTCAGCAGTGGCAGGGTAGAAGATTTCCAAACCACTGCATTCCAGTGAATTGACTCAGCTCCTCTTAAAGTGCTTTCTGCTGGTGAAACAATCTCCACCCTGGTCCCTGGCAGGCGAACATTGATGTCAGGCTGCTGGTGTCACGTTTCCCTGTGGATGGACATCAGCTGTGCTGCTTCATCCTCCACATCAGCTTCCCCGTGTGCTCTGCCAGCCTGCTGTGTTTGCTGGCACGGCACTGCCCTTTGCACCTCTCATTTTGATCTCCTTCCTCAGCCCTGCACTGGGATGTGCAGTTACCTCAAGCACTCATTTGCTGGGCTGATGGCTCCTCAGGGACACCCGTGTCCACTGTGCAGAGACCCCCAGCCCTGGGGCACTCTCTCCATGGATGCCAGTGAGTTTTGTGGGAGTTCCCCCTTTTGCTGAAGTTATTCTGGCAGTTTGTGAATCTGCACCATATGGCAAAAGTGGTCTCTCTTAGCACAGTGGTTACAGTAGCTCATTTATCACTGAAT
The DNA here is from genome assembly GCA_013397845.1 of Melanocharis versteri. NCBI lineage: Eukaryota > Metazoa > Chordata > Aves > Passeriformes > Melanocharitidae > Melanocharis > Melanocharis versteri. Next base: position 287,633 of record VZTG01021098.1, on the reverse strand, counting down.
CTTCAAAATGAGGCACTCAGTGGCAGTGAATACCCTCCTTTATCACACACGAAGCAGATCTGATCTGTCTCTTCTGCAGGAGCTCTGTAACCGAGGGAGACATCACAGGGGAACTGAAGTCCAGCTCTTGGAGGAGATGAAAAATGCTTTTTATTTTTGGGGTTTGAATTTTAGATGCACCCTCTCCCCCATCTTTTACTCTTGGCTACAGAAATCTGAAAGCTAAAGATAAAATCAGCCAATACAGCTGAGAAAAAGCAGAGGAGCTGTAGTCCTACTGCACACAAGCTTTTACTTCTCTTGTGCCAGCTCAGGAGATGAAGAGTTAAAGCCAGATTTCTGTCCAGGTCAACACAGAACAAGAGAAAACATCCCCCCAAAACGGCAGATCTGTAGAAAACTTGCATGTGGTGTGCAGCCATGTGATAGTGAGAGGGAACAGAAAAGTTCATTGTGCTGGTGTGTGGCCATCCAGGTGACTTTGAAATGTCTATTTGGGAAGAAAGGGCTTTCTGCTTGTAACTTGTGTGCTGTCCCATTCCCGGAAGGGAGCTGGCAGGACACCTAGAGTCAGGCTTTAACAAGCTCGGCTCAGATGTAAGCGTGTGACTCATTCCTTTTGCAGGCTATTATGTTGCTGATTCCAGCGTTCTTGTTAATTGGATGGGCTGCAAATGTGACCGTGCTGAGTGCTGGACTGTTGCTGTACTCCTTCGGTGAGCTGTTCAAAAGGCGCTGCAAGCTAAGCACAAATGATTTCTCTTCATGCATTTATTCACACTGTTAAAAAAGATGCACTTCTAATTTCAAACTGCAAGTAACAGAAAGTTGACACTTGGGTTTATGAAATACAAACAAAATGGTGTCTGGGGTTTTTTCCGATGCTGTTTGTATCACAGGAAGTTGTCATGGTGGTATTTGGAAGCGTCCCCAGTGCTCCTGTTGTCCTGTCTCACTGGGGAGCTCTTGAGGATGGTTTTTTTTACGCCCTCTTAGCAGACCTAGAAGCAAAATACTCACTAAATAGCTCAGCTCAGGAAAAAAAGCGAGACGTTGAATCTTTGTACCTGAGTGGTGTTGAATTATTTCTTAGGCCACGGGCTGGAGACCTGTACACTCTGAGGGTGTTCAGACTGAGTGAGAGTGAGGGTCAGATGTTTTCAGTGTTTGCATAAATTCTGTTCTGCCAGCCTAAGCTGTTGCTCAGGGAAATAGTTATGCTGAAGTTGGAAGCATCTATTAGATGTGTAAAAAGAGATTTCAGGTATTACCAATGCTGCTAGCTGTTGTTAAGCAGCTCCATGTATGACTTATTATGAAAGTGGATTTCTCTTGCATGGTACAGCTTGATTTAGGAGTAAACTGTAAACCACAAAATGCACCTACTGAGTTTATTATTTGTCTGAGGCCAGCTGTGTGTTTGACAGGTGAGGAGTGAGAGGAGGTGTTCATTTTGTCTAACCATATTTGACACTTCTCTGGCCCCTTCCTGTGCAGACGACTCCATCTCTTCCCAGTTAAGCCAGCTAGAAATGCCTCTGGGGGGGTTCTCTTCCCCTTCTCTTCCTCCCTCTGCCCAGCAGTTGGGGCACCTGCAGTTAAAGAAACCTTGATCATTCCTGCTCTCCTGCTGTACTCCCTTTCCCCTTCCCCTTTCTCTTCTGCTTCATGTGTTTGAGGCACTTCTCTCTTGGCAGAAAAGGCCCCTATTTCAGTAAGAGGGCAGTGATTGCTGAACAACTCTTGGCTTTTGTGTCCAAAAAATTTTGTAACCTTTTCTTCTTGGACATGACTGCCTTATTTCCCAAGACAGCCTGTAGCTGCCTCTCCTCCCTGAGTCCAGTGCACTGCCTGCACAGGGACAGTGTCACTCCAGGTACAGCCACCTCATTGTCTGTTTGGAACACGAGCGATTCCCTGCTCCACCTGATAAGAGCACAGTGATTTGGAAAACTGCCAGCTGGCTGAGCTGCCCTGTCCATCCCTGTCCCGTGGGCTCAGGGAATGAGGGATGCTAATGTGAAACATCTGCTCGGGGCTCCAGGCTCTTCCTGCAGGTCGGCTTGGAGGGGGCGTTCCCACCATTGAACTGGATTAAACCTGATGAGTCAGTGGTGGTAGAGTGCCCAGAGCTCAGCGTATTCCTCTGCAGCAGTAACGAGTTTGGGCCACATGTTTGTCACTGTTGCTCTTGTTTGTCCTGAGCTCTGCTCTTCACTGACAGTCTCTTCTGTGGATTTTTCCAGCTGCAGCCATTGTTATCCCGTGTTTGTCAGCAGTGGTGTCAGGCTATGGTGAGTGTCCTTCCTGCTCTGACCAGCTGGCCTTGTACTGACTTGGCTCAAATTACACAGAACTGACCTTGAGTTGAGGGAAGCACCAACAGGAACAGTTGTGGGTCCATCTCAGGCCATTCTGCAGGGAAGCACAGGGAACCAGCCCTGGTTCATACCTGCCTTATAACTGATAATTTCAGCACCAGCAGCAATGATCTGCTCAGTGACCATCAGTATCACACTTGAACTTTGTACTGTGTAACACAGCTCTGTCCAGTGTGATGGGGAAACTGCAGCAACCTCGTTGCTGGTGGTGATGAAGAAGATGAGAAGTGGGCAAAGGCCACAAGCAGCACTGAGGAGGGAACAGTCTGGGCTCCCTGAAAGATACACCAGCCATTCCTGCCAGCAGTGGAGTAATTTCTTCCCTTCTAAGGAACCTTGTGAAGCCTCCTGGCACTGGTTGCTATGTAACCGTGTAGAGCAGATGTAGCTGTGGTGCCATCCGTGGATAACCTGGCTTTGGGGCAGCTGGGTGCCAGGACTGCAGTGCTTGTTGAGATAGGAAAGCAAGGCTTCGCTCATTAATGTCATTTTTATGTTGCTCTTATTTAACTTGCATCCACAGTTCTGTGTTTATTGTACACCTGGGCCTCCTCAGAAAATCATTCTACAATGTAAAGCTTTTGTTTTGGATAGGTTTGGGGGATTTTGGGAGGTGCAGAACATGCACTACAAATTGTCCTGGTCAAGCACTCGGGCCAGGCCCTGGTGTTCATGCAGTGAAGCTGGTGTGAGGGCTTTGGCAGAGGGCAGGAGCAGATTGGGCACTGGATGTGAAACGATGGGAGGGGAAGATGCAAGTGGGAAACACCCCCAAAGAACAAGGCTCCCAGAGCTACAGCCGTGCCCAAACCCCACCCAGCGTCACGCTCTGCTTGCACAGGCACTGCCGGCCAGAAGGGACGAGTCATGGGCATCCTGAGGAGCCTGGGCGCGCTGGCCAGAGCCCTGGGACCCATCCTGGCAGCTGCAGGTGAGTGTGGCCTCGCGCTCCTGCCCCCCTTTGGCACCCGACAGCCCAGGTGGGGCAGAAGGGGCACAGGTACCCCCTGCACGGGGTCAGAGCCCCTGAGCATTTTAGGGTAAAGGGACAGAGGAAAGGGAGGCAGCCTGGGAGGTCAGACTTGGGCTAATGTTAACACCAAGCAAGCCAGAACCTGTTTCCTGAGTGCAGCCATGTGCCAAGCTCCTGGCACCCTCTGGGCTCAACCAAGGGGTCAGTAATTCTGCTGAGCTGTGCAGGTACTGTGTGAGCACGACAGCTTTGAGGGCATTCACACATCCGCAAGGACAAGCACAGTAACAAGATGAATCCCCTTTCTTTTGCAGTTTACTGGCTGGCCGGGGCAGAGATTTGCTTCACTATCTGTGGAGCTTTCTTCCTCGTCCCCTTGGCTCTACTCAGGTCTATAAAACAGCAGACAAAGGAGGAGTAGGAAGGAACCATGAAACCATCACCAGCTTCCGAGGACCTCTGCAAGACCTGACTCTTGGCACCTGACTCTGCTGAGCAAATAGGAAAAGGAGGATTTTGATCTTCTGGAAGGAGATACACGATGACCGTTTGCAGCAACAACACACAGCAGTTATGTTTAAGGTGGCCTCCCAGCCAGCTGGGTTAGCTTTGCAAATAGAAAAACACCAAACAAACGAAAACAGACACACACATCCCCCAAAGAGTTGAGTAAGGCATTAAGAGCAGCAGAGAAGCAGCGAGAGCACAACAGCAGCAGGGCTGGAGCCTTCCCCACTCACCGGGTGCTGCTGCCCAGGGGGCTCTGCTCCTCGCCCCGAGCCTCTGCAGGGGCTGGGCTGCCACAGAACAAACCCTCAGGACCCCTCTGATGGGGTTTTTGTACCAGTGGTACGAGAGCTCTGCAAATGCTGCATCCACACCTGCAAACATGATGGTCAAACAAAAGCAGAAGCACACTCCAGGCTTCCTGGTACCCCACTGGTACTTTGGCACAGGTGGACTGTTTTTAATATACAATTAAATTTGGAGAGATGTTTTATATTTCTAATACTGTGTGATGTTTTTGATGACCAAGCCCTGTTCTTTTTGCATTACAATAAACGGTTACATGGTACAGTCCTGTGGTCAGTTCATTACAGTTGTTACAGCCCTCTGAACTGAACATACATGTCTGGCTGAGCCAAATTTTACCCAAAGTGCCAAAGAGCTCCTTGAGGGAGCCAGCCATGGATGACAGCACCATGCTGACCCCAGCAATGGGTGGGAGAAGGAAGCTGCCCCACGCTCTGCCCACTGCTCAGCTCAGAATCTCTGGGAAGGGAGCCCTGCAGCAGCCAATTTGAGTATTTTCTGAGAATGAAAGCCATCATTAATCAACACATTAATCATTAAAAGAAAACTAAGCAAATGAGGCTACAGAATAAAAGTGTACAAGTTTTGAAAGCAGAGCATGATTTTTTTTCAAGAGTTTTATTTGTGAGTAGAACTTAATGATACAAGAAAAAAAGAAATATACAGGACTTTATTCTGCCCCAAAGTGTGTAACCATACCATACATGACTACATTTCATATTGTAATACAAAGAACTAAAAGAACAAACTACAAAATTAGAAATTAAGAGTCATTGCATATGTGGTCAAGATAAATGGAGGGACTTCAGTAAAGAACTGAAACATACAGCAATTAGTCATTTAGTTACGACCCTGCAATAAAACACAATTTAGCAAAATAAGTGTTGTTTGCTTCCTAGTGTACAAGGACATACAAGGTTAGAGTAGAAGCTGAAAGCCATTCGTGCCATGCAGTCCTGCAGTCTGGGGGCTCCTCCCAGTGCCCGCCTGCTCTGTCCCACACAGGCCCCGTCACCTTTCCCACGGTCCCAGTGGCCACCTCAAAACCTCTGTTCTCACTTGAACACTGACAGCTCAATTCCACTTCCAGCTGTTCCCCTTGGCTGCCCAAAACCAGCCCGAGGCATCGGCACCTCCCAGCCCGACACAGGCCTTGCTCTGCCCACCCAGAGCTGCCTCCAGCCGCTCCGCTCGCCCGGCCCTCCGTGCTTTCTGCTGCATGAATGTAAGGCATTAGTTCTCTGCTATTTTACCAATTGCAACATTTAATATCGTCCTAAAAGGTTACATCCATGTTCTGTTGTGTTACAGACACTTACTGTGAGTCAGTGTGTTGCCCTCACCCCCACCGGATGTTGGGGTTTGCTGCTGTTAAACCCGAAATGCAAATTCTAGAAACCAGAACTGGTCACTGCCCCACCGGCCCTGGGCCGGGGAACGGCACCTGCTTTCTGGAGAATTCCGCAAGCTTGACCTACCTGATCTTAAACTACTTTTATAATTAGTGACAGACAGAAGCATGGCAATAACTGGGAAATAGTGAACTCAGTGGCGAGAGTGATTTGCCATGCTGCACATTAAACAAACATTTATAGCAAACGGTGAAAATACACCTTTAAGTTTACACGGGATTTCTGTACTTGACTGCTGGCAACAACAACAAAAAGATTTAAAGAAATGCCAGCTTTTGTAAGTGAAAATATATTTACTATAAAACAAGGTGAAATACTCAGTGTAATGCATTTACATTTTTATCAGTGGGAAGGAACAAACACAAAAGGCTGCACATGGGGTTCATGCACAGCAAGGTTGCATGTGCAACAAAGGGATTTTTAAGAGGATGAAAAAACCTGTGCTAAGGCCCAAAATACACCTGCCCATGCTCCACACCACCAGCTGAAAAACTTCTGAAATACTTTTACTTCAGTTACTTTTTAACCTTTTCTAACAGCCAAATCACCACGTGAGTCAGCGAGGCAAGAGCAATGACAGATTTCCCTTAAACTGTAATTCACTAGAAAAAAAAAAAACAAAAACAGGCCAAGATTGGGCTCTTTGAACACACAACATGAGCGGAACACACCACGGACATTTCAGTCCTAGACATCAAAGACTGATTTCACCAGCCAGTTATAAAATAAAACAAAGTGGAAAACACCTTCATTTTGTAACAACAGTGAGAAGGGAGAAAGAGAGGAAGCAATGGAGAGCCTCAAAGCTTGGCCAAACCACAACCTGTACTCACAAGCTTGCAGAAGTTTACATGCCAGTTCAAGAATTCATCCCCCTTGAGACACCACTGCAAAAGCATCCTCTCTGAGAGTCAAAATTTAAGAAATTTACTTGTGACTTGGAACAGAATATTGGAAAGAACACTTCTTGTGGTAAGCAATGGGTGTTTTATTTTTAATTGTGATTTTTTTATATTCTTTTGCAAAGCAGTTCAGGCTTTAAATTAAAAATAGTGAATCAATGCCTTCCACATGGAAGTCATTTACATTTGATTACTAACTAGGGATCAGATCTGTGGCAGCTGCTGAACACACAGGATTAGCACCTTTTTGGACATGAGTTTCTGGTTATAACCCTAAACAATCAAGCCATAACTTGAGGGGCTGGTTGGATTAATTGTGGCATTCATTTACATAGTAAGACAAAACACTCAGTACGATCTGGTACATTCTAGTGGTTAATGGATTTTAAAATATGACAGTGTTTCTGCAGTGGGTTTGCCTTTAGGAGTCACTCTTCTTTTTGCTCTTCTTCAGGAAGGAAGGAGTGCGAAACTTCTTTTTCTTTTTCGATGGGGACTTCCCTGGAGATTCATCACTACCTGCATCAGCTGCTGTCCCCTCCTCAGCTGTTGGTGTTGCTGGCTCTTCAGTGGGTTGGGACTGGGGTTCCTTATTTTCCACTGCAGGTGGTTCCGTTTGGCTTTTGGGCACATCGTGATCACATCTCCCTTCCTCCTTTCCTAAGGGAGGGAAGCCGAGTGCTTCCGAAGGCTCATCGGGGGTGAGATCTGGGAGGGTTTGCTTGAAAGTTGCAGCATCACTGTCATCTCTGTAGGTCTGGTCCTGCCGTGTCTCTGGTGGACGGACAGACAGTGACAGTCATTTAAAAAAGTGTCCCTGGAGCAGGGCAAGCGAAGCCAGTGGATGGTGAGCGCACTCTATAAGAAACTAATATATTTATTTCGCATAAAAGCCTTTGTAATAGGGCTGTTCTCCAGCTTTGGGCACAGAAGAAATAAGATATTCCAAAGCTCTGTTTGTTCTTAAGCTTCTTCACACAGGACAGATAAAGCTGAATTGCATCAGCAAAAAAGTAACTGTTCAGACCTCGCTCCTGTTTCACTTGTGACATTTGCAGGCAACACAAGATTTTAGTGCAATAAAGCAGGAATTAAACCTACAGTTTTCATTCGCATTGAGTAGAATGTTTTGCAATTCCATACCTTTATTCTTATTTCTTTTGGAGAGATAAAACTAATTGCTGATTTGCAGTGATCCTATACATGCAAATCCATTAATTTCTAAATTGTTGGCTTGCCAATTTATAATCCAAATGAAGGGATTTTCATAATATTCTTCCGTGAGATCTAACTGATGTTGCTTCAAAATATAATTTCCTATCACAAAGGCTTCACTTTTTTTTGGCAAGATATGAGTACATATTATGGATTCCTATAAGTAAAATCCATGTAGTTTATCAAACTAAATGAGCTCAGCAGGTTATGCAATACAGCTTGTTTTGTTTATTGTATGTGATGTCAACAGCAAAACTCACCCTGGAAAAGGGAACCATCAAGAGTCCAGTGGTAACTGCATGTCCAAAGGGGAACTGAACCACTCCTCCCTCAACTGCAACACTGTCCCCACTCACCGCTGTGCTTTAGGGATGTTCTGTTTAAGGCTCCTCTTTGTGCATGGCTTCAACAAGGAGCACTTTGTGGAGCTCCCTGCGATGCTCTCCGTGCACCGCAGCCGAGCAGTGTCCCGGTAGCTGTGCCACGTCTATCCCCACTGATGTTACGTAAGGAGGAATTTAGAACAAAATCCAGGCCATGCTCATTGTGAGGCACAAATGAAAGGCAACTATTTTTTCCTGCTTTCAAGATCTTGTTTGTTTTAATTTGAAAAGACTGAAGGCTTTCACAAGAATTTACAGAAAATACTTGATACTTTCACATTTTTCCTATAAAAATGACAGTGTTCTTTTTACTTCTGCCAGATGGGATTAATAATCCTCTGGTATATTTTAGAGGGCTCTGTTTTGTGAATACCTGCTAGGAAACAAACATGTTTTGCCTAGAGCACCATGAACTTCTAATAGGTTAAATAAGCACCACACACTAGTATCCAGTGCCAAACACTTGGAATGCACAAGTTAGCAGTTTAAAAGTTATGCAGGCAGGATTTAAATCAGAGCAAAAAAGAGAAAGCAGTTATGTACAGTATAAGCTGCCTCCTGAAGCTGTAGTTCAGCCTGTCTATGTACGGGAGACACAAATTCATAAGAAACACCAGTTACAGTTCTTCACTACCACTACACTGCTTTTGGGTTTGACTTTTCAGGAATTAACTGAAAACATTGCTGAGCTCTTCTCCCTGGGATCCAGTGACAGGACATGTGAGAATGGCTCAAAGCTGCACCAGGGGAGGTTCAGACGGGACTTTGGGAAGCATTTCTTTACTGAGAGAGTGGTCAGACATTGGAATAGGCTTCCCACCTACTGAGAGGTGGTCAAGGCCCCAGGCCTGTCAGTGTTCAAGAGGCATTAGGACAATCAGCTTTAACTTTTGGTCAGCCCTGAATTGGATCAGGGAGTTGGACTTGATGGTCATTGTAGGTCCCTTCCAAGTAAAAAATATTATATTCTATTCATCAGTTGGCCCAATTTTTAGAACAGGCACCATACTGGACTGTCAGTTCGGTTTATTTTTTTTTTAAATTAAGTTTAAAAGGAAGTTTTGAAGTTTTACAAAAGGGATTAGAGATTCTGCAAATTAAAGAATAGGAAGCTACAGGCATTCAAACAGCATTTGCCAGCTGGCCCGAGCATTGAATAAATATAAATGGGTTTATAACTCATTAACCCAGGACTGCTATCCTTCCCGGTTTGTCAAGTTCCCATCATCCTTACTAAATAGATTAACGTGATGCTGGAATCAAGCAAACATCTGTTTATCTAGTTTGCTAAGGGCAATATTTTACCAGAATTAGGAAGATTTACAAATTCCACATTGAATTAAGCCAGCACACAATATGTAAATGCCATGCTACTCTACTGGATGGATTTCAGTAACGTAACTAGGAAGCTTTAAAAACAATTCTTGCTGCAAAACCTATTTACAGTTTAAGAACTCAGCAGTACCTCAACATTTTAAAAGTTTTTTTTAAATAATCATGTTTAGGTCCATGCTCTCCCTTAATATATTAACTGTGACTTAAGAGTTTAAAGCATAACATCAGTACTGGTGTGTGTTTACAATTCACATTATTTATGAAAATAAAGATTTATGGAGTTTTGTTTTTTTTTTTCAGTACAAAGATGTGGACAAACATACAAACTAGGCTAAAATTGAGTTAACACAAACACTTGACTGATTTCAGCTACACTTAAATAGAAAGAATATGATGAATCAAAGTTCAGAGGAGGTTGTATACATAAAACATTGTCATTCAACAGAACCTCCCCCAACCAGTCATCATGGTGTGAACTTCCAGCTACTCTCTAAAATCAGCTTTGTATGTTTGTCCTGGAAAACTTATATGACTAGAAGAGTTTGTTGAACACAATTCTCTGTTTAAAAGAACTTTCAGGTTTTAGAACTTTATCAGTAACATCACAGGTGTCTACAATATAGTTTGACCTTCACACCTATGACAAACACACTGACTTTTGGATATAACAGGACATACAAACATCCTTATTCCTTTCAAGTATAATCCAAAGGAGCCCTGCAGAGCTAGCCAAAACAGCTGTAGAAGTTGCTGCCACCAAGTACTTGCTGCTATTCCTTCGTTGGAATTTGAATTTCCTACAGTTAACACAAAACATAGGAGTAGTCCCATATCCATTTCCATGCAGAAGTCTGCTGGGTAAATTAAATCCACGTCATTGGATTTTGCACTGGAGTAGATTAGGAACTCTTCCATTTTGTTACCAGGCCCAAGCCGTGTGGGCAGCAGCAAGCTGTTGGGACAGAAACTCCCAGGGCTGTTTCAGCTATATCTGCCAGGCAACTTCAGACTATTCCTTTTTAAATTGAGGAATCGGACACACAGATATGGAAACACGAAAGGTGACTTTCACAGTCTCTCTCAAAGGGGGAGTGCACTTTAACATGAGATCTGCAGCTGCCTGGAATTACATGGAATTGAGAACTAAAGAAATCAACATCTCAACTGAAAAAGCCTGCTTTTTAAAAAAAAAAAGCAAAAGCAAAAAAACCCTTAGTAAACAAAGATGCAAGAGTGAAGCAAAGCACAAAAGCAGGTCAGAGTATGGAATGATACTTACTATGGTAACAGGTATTCTTTAGCATATCCATCTCCTGTTTGTAACGCAGCCACAAGAAGAAAAAAGCACAAGTAGAGAATCTATGCATTCATCACAGCCATTGTGTTACGTTAGAAGAATGGTTGCAACCATTCTTGTAGAAAACAGAATGAGATGAAGTAGTGAATGGCAGACTAACAGACAAGTGATATATCCAATATACAAGGTGAAGGAAACAAGACAATAATTGGATTACACCTGATCAAGATCATAATTTTATCCTTTAGGGAATCATCAACTTTAGCAGCCCTGCTCTCATTTTATTTAAACCTATGACATAAGGTGAGCAAATAATCAAATTTAGATTCAAATTGAGTAACAATAATATTTACTGAGGTGTAATCCAAGTACAATAATGTTTAAGAAATGTGCAATCAGTGAAGAAGATTTACCAAAGCATCTAGATGTGTCTGGTTCACCATCAGACACGATTTCATTTAGTAAGAGCAATTATCTTGCAGAAAATGTATAAAAAGGTAAATCAGTTGAGAAACACCAAGAGATGACAAGGCAATTCTGAAGAGATGGAAATTTGTCTTTATATTAATGCACACTTCTTTATTATTGTAAACAAAACTCCTGTTAGACTCACAGTTCAGTGGAGTATCTCGTAGGTAGTACAACAATGAAATACAAGAAGTCATTTACTGTTATTAGCCCTAGGTCATGTAGTCCATGCATCAGTCACTACGGATGCAGTTACTGGTTCCCCCGGCCCCCACGGCAGCAGAACGTACCTTCCTCTATTTTAATCGGCGTGCTGGGAGGAGTGCGAGCTGAACTGGGGTCAGGAGGGCTTTTCTCTTTCTGTGGCCTGCCATCTTCTGAAGGCTCTGCAGGTGGAGGCAAAGGGAAATTGAAAAGGGAAATAAAACCTCTCAGCATGTGAGAAAACAAGTGTCCTTTTGCTCCATGCACGAAAGATACCAAAACACTTTTCTGAATCAAGATTCTGCCAGGATATTAAATAATACCAAAACAAGCAAAAGAAAATTAAGCAATAGTTTGATACTAACAAAAGTGTTCAAATCACTGTTGTGCTCTGTAGCTCTTTTTGGAGTTTTTTTTTTTTTCTTTAAGAAGGCATGAATAATGAAATAATTTATGAATTAGTTTATCATGCTGTTATAAAGAAAACTTGTGAGGAAAAACCACAAGGAAGATATAGACAAATATGGAGGAGGGGATATGCTGCCAGGCCTACACAAGATAACACTCTTTTGCTTGCTTTGTATTGCTGAAATTTGGAGTAAACAAAATTGCATCCCAAAAGAAAAGAAGACTGCACAGATAATCAGAAAAACATGCAGTAATTATATGATTCCAAACAGATTTCACAGTGGTTTGAGTATTTGTTATTAGTAAGGAGGGTCCCCCTTGCTTCCAGCTTTAAATAGCCCTAGATCCAAAGGAAAACATTAATAGAGTACATCATATATCAGGAACAACACTAAAGCATTGTTCCATCCGGTTCACCTACACAGTTAAAGTGAACTCAGTCCCACAGATGAGAGTCAACTGACAGAATCTCCACATGGTGTAGATAGAGGTTGTTCCTTGGATTGCAAGCACAGCTGTACCATGTTAGTAATACCTGAGGCCTCAGCCAAAAGGTCAGGATCGGACCTTAATGCTTTGATCACTGCAGTATGAAATTCCTTATGGGAGGACTTCTGCTCATCTGGCTCTTCTCCATTTAGATGTGGGATGATTTGTTGCATGGTCTGACAAGAAACCCATGCAGCAGCAAACTGAATGTTATCTAAAGACTTAGACAGTGATGATACGTCACGATCCTGTAAAGTCTTCATATCTGTTCCTTGAAAGGTGTTTGATCTGCCTTTCAAATCCAGAGACCTTTTATCTGACGTGTTTTGCTCACTGATGGTCTGATTTCTAAGCACTGCACTCTGTTCCCCAGCTGGTGTCTGTCTCAGTAACACAGTCTCTCCATATTTTGATACCTTATCTAAGAAGGACGTGGCATTGTTACTGAGAATAAAGGTATGCAGTTAAACAGGCATGACAGCACAGCATCCCACCCCACCCCACCCCGTACTTCATAAACCAAACACAATGGTTCCTACATTGTTGTCCCAAAAAGCAGCTGCAGGGAACACACACTGCAAAAGAAACAGCACTTTGGGTTCGTGTATCACTCAAATTCAAAACCTCACAATAGATGAGCATTGTAAGTATCATCCCTCAAAAATTACACAAAAGTAAAGCAAGAGAACCACTTCAGATGCAGCAATGGCCTCTTTTTAGAGCACAAATCTGTCAATTCTAGGATAACTGAAAAAGTCCATTTTGGTAGAAGTCCCCAAGATGTCACATTTCCAAGCAACAATCAAATGTTATTCTGTATCTTCTCCATTCAACGTATTTCTCAAATCCAAAAATTTCAATGACTTAGAAACCTGCAGTGTTGGTGCTATAAAGCACCACCATTCCCTCAGCTTAGCCTAGGCTCTAGGGCCAAGGGAAACAAAGCAGAACAAAACCAGTATCAAAACACTTTTTTGACTGAAGTTTCAAGCTTTCAACTTCCTAACAGCAGGAGTAACGGGCCCTACTGCCCAGTTCGTCTATAAGGACAATTCTAGAGTGAGATCAATGCATTTTACAGAACACACTTAAAACACTTAGATCGCACATTTTATCACTAATATACTTTTCAAATTTCTAATTCACACTGGAAAAACTGAAACATACAAAAGCTGGGTAATTTATGGATGGCCTTTGCAGGTAACCCACCTTCCAATTACTAAGAAACTTGCTGGTATTACAGTCTATTGCAGAAAAACCACACACAGAGAAACCAACCTTCTGGTCCCTTCTGCTTTCTTTCTACTTCTTTGCGATATTCTTCCAGTTCTCGATCAGTGAGTTTATTGAAAGGATTTGGTCCTGTTGTGCTCACTATTACTTTTGGTTGATATTCTTTCTCAATTATTGCCTTTGATGCAGTCACCAGTTCTCCCTGGCAAAAGAAAATTAAGACACATCAGCAATCAAGCAGTAACTTGCAGAATCATTAGAGGTATAGAGGTTACAAAGCAACCAAAAACAAAATAAAAATATAACCTGGAAAATGCTACTTTTTCCTCTTTTAGATTAAAAAAAAAAATCTATCACAGATTTTTTTTTTTAATCTGATTCACAGGAGATTAATGTAAAGGATAAAACAGGTCTCCACCAGGGAATATCCACCATTAAGCAGTAAATCAAACAGCAGCCAAACAGCCTAGCTGAATTATATCTGAAGTCACAAAAGTATATCAAGTTTCTTTTTCTTGCCACAAAAGAAACATGATACCAGGCCCACCTGAATGGCAGTCTGGGCACAGAATACTTGTAAAGGGTCAAGAACTCAGCTCATGGGTATTTTTGTTTCTGGTTTGTTTCAGGTTTTTTTAATTATTATTTTGCTTTGGGTTTTTGTTTTGCTTTGTATTTTTTTAATAACAGAAAAGCCATTTCTAGCACCTAACAGATGCTATAGTAAAAAACCATCTTGTATATGTTCTGTATACACCAGATTATCAGTTTATTAGAAGCCATTTTAAAGTAATTAAGGCTGACTGTAATCTGATACAAGTTAGCATATTTACATCTATAACATCTGTCATATAAGCCAGATAAAAAGTTATACAAATAAAAATATAACATAAGCAATTCTAAGTACAGTAAGTTCCAGTGGACAAAAGCAGCTGCATCAGAGATTCTCTAATGTTTAAGTTTTTAGTTTTTCTTCTCTAATCCTATAGTAAAGGCTACAGCCACTGGTTTTTCGTTGTCTCAGGTACAGAAAATGCTTGCCTGGAGACAGCTGCATTATCTCTCAAATGACTTGTCTAAGCATTTGGTTTTTTCCATTGGATATACAGAACTCTGACACTAGTTTGGAAATGACTGATGTGTGACCTGTGCCTCATGTCATGGTGACACCCAAACTGTCTTCATTGTCAAAAAGAGGTATTTGAACTCCATTACCCAATAGGTATGGGCTACTGATTGACCCAGGTCATCTATATATTCAAATGTTGCCTGCACCAATATTTAGAAGGAAGCACTAGAAAGCGCGGTTCAAAAATACGCAGTGCCTGAACAGAGAGACAAACATTCCATCCCATGTCCACACTTCATGACAAGCACAGGATGGCCACTGTAAAACTGATGATGCAATTAGACAGAATGCTGTTTTGGATGGCAAGAGCTGCTTTGGACAAGTTGTCAGCACCAAAAAGGTAACAGACAAGAATGTCTGAATGGAATGAGGGCAAGAGCAGTTCTGAAAGCCTCATGAGAGATCTCCAGAAATCTGGCCTAGAGCAATCCAGGGAGGTAAGATGGTTGTTAGAATCTAGTCTGCTCTTCAGGAAGCAAACACCAGCCAGAAGTACCAAAGAACAAACAGTGTAACAATAAATCTCCACTGTAAGACCCTGAAAGGAACTGCAGGAGAGAAACATCTCTAAAACATTACAGATCACTTCCATTTATCCATAAAATAAGAGGAAATTTCATTTTATATGCAGAATGTCAGTAGAATGTCAAAAGCCTTTTCTCAACTATATCCATGAAGCACTGATTTGTTAGTAACAGCTTTTCTCAGAGGATAATACATAAAAGGGTCAGAGAAACATCAGCCTTTGAGGAAGTCCTACTTGTTTTGTAGAAAATTCAAAACACTCCTAAAATTACAGGTCTCAGCTTTTAATGATGTCAGAAAACTGATGCCCATGGAAATTTTATATTTCCCCTTCTATCTTTGCCCACACTTCAAACTAAGTCCATAGTTTTAACTGAAACTCACATAAGTAGCAGGACCTTGTACAGCACTGATCTCAGGCAGAGTTTCTAGAGTTTTTTGGCATTACAAAAGTCAAGAGAGGAATGAGACACACAGTACCCATTAGTATCCCTGGAATTTCTAAGGATCTTTGAATGTTGCAAGTTAAATCCAGAACCACTGGGTAAAACAACTTCTAATGAAACAGAATGTTACTGAATGCCTGCTGATTTAATGATGACAAACAGCAAGACAGGCAGTTTGCAGATGCCTGGTGCACTGGCATGAAATGTTCTCCTCCTTAGGAGAGTACCTTTGTTAAATACTGGGAGTGAAAGCAGTAAATCAAGCTTATCACATTTACTAGATAGAAAAAAAAAAGAAACCAAAATGAAACCCTCAC
Source organism: Melanocharis versteri (assembly GCA_013397845.1). NCBI lineage: Eukaryota > Metazoa > Chordata > Aves > Passeriformes > Melanocharitidae > Melanocharis > Melanocharis versteri. The sequence continues at coordinate 271,703 of VZTG01021098.1, read as the reverse complement.
AAAAAACACCCACAATCAATGCAAACAGTATTTGTACTTGCTGAGTAGCTTTAACCCAAGAGAAGCAGCATTGAAAAGATCAGAGGCAACAACGTTGGATCATAAAAGCAGAAAAACTGTACAAGAGACCAGAAAGGAAAACTTTTTGATCAGCTGAAAGCTGATTCCAGATTAACACATCCCGTTTTATTCAGTATCAATAATACGGAAGCAATTCAAAGGCCACCAACGAAAAAGATACTGGTAGAGAGATGGAGTCTAAGTGGGAAATAAATTATAGTAGTATGTTAATAAGTTCTGCAATATGATTACTTTAAACCATGTACAAATCAAGAAGCAGGTATGTTTTACTTCACAGAATAGGCCACAGAGCAGCCTTTTAAGAATTCAAATAAAAATATATAACACAAAATGAAACATGGGACAGAAAGAAAACAAAGAAAAAGGACTAAAAAGACAGTACAAAACATATTTCCAATTGTTAAATGTGACACTAAAATATACAAGACTTTGCAGGGCTATCAACCTGACCATGCCATTCGGAGATTCCTAAGAATGTTCAGAAAAACTGAACAAGAAAATTGGTCTGGAGTTACTTCCAGTATTAAAGAGCCTGTAGAGAGGAAATAAATTCCCATAGACTCACACTGCGTTTCAACATAAGATGACATGAAAAAAATTAATGTTCTAGTAATCTCATCTGGATTACATTGATACTAGTATTACTTTGATGATGATTCCAAAGGTATTTAGATGACTATTTGAAATTTGATTGCATGTGTGTGCACCCAAATATCAACAGCATTTTCTCCACTGTAAGAAACACTGGATAGATTATATTAATGAGGAGAATGCATTTTCACTCTGTAAGGGCATACACTCCCACAGACACAAAGAGAGAGTCACTCATAGCTAACGATACACAATATATCTTCATATTAAACATGGACCTTATACTTCCTACATGAAAATTATGGATAATCAAGTAATTTTGTAACTTCTACACCAAATCTGGCTTTTAGAGAAAAATTCAGAACTGACCATTATTTAACAGGCAAGCACTTCACCTTGTTCTCAGGGATAAATATGACCAAAACTGGCACTTTATATATGGCAATCCTTCTCTCAATCAAACAGTAGGTTCATAATAATGGTCTAAGTTAAAAATTGCATCTAATACAATCTGACATTAATGCAGTGCCTTTATCCAAAACACCAAGATTCCTGAGGTACTGCTCATGTAGAAGTCACCACTCAAACCCAGTGCCACCTCTGGAGCAGCACTGAGAGGGTCTGCACTAAAAACAAAGCCACAGAATTTCCATTCTAAAGAAAGAGACGCAAAATGGGTGAATCCTCTTCTATTTAAAATTACTGAAAATTCATGTGAATTTATTTTCTTATGAGACTGCAGAATGGTTGTTGGTAAGAACAACCAACATTCCCTGTCAATCAGCCAAGACTGCAGCAGAAGCTTGGTTAACCAAGTCTGAACAGGAAAAAAATGACATGATGCACAAGGAGGTTGTGTTGCAACATGGCCAGTACTTCTCAGAACATGGATAAAGCAAGCAACAAGGCAAGATGGAGTATTCACTGCTGCAGCCATAGGCACAGGAGCTCAAAGCAGTACATGCATACTGTAGACAAGGAGGGATTTTTTCATCCAAAATAGTGTGCATTAGTATTTGACATAAATCTCAATGTTAACTGAAAACATAATACATTGTAAGTGCTACTGCAATTACATGAAACTTTTTACATGAACTGTCATTGAGTGTCAAAGAATTTGTCAACTGAGAACTTGCAATTGTCTGGTACCTAAAAGTCCCTAAGTCCTTGATGTACAGGATTCTTAATTTCATTGAAATTTTCAGGTGAGGTTTGTGTGGGCATCATAAGATTGCTTACACTTCCTTTGTTCCACAAAACTAATTGTTTTATGGCAGAATCTTTCTAGAAAATTTCTCTGGTGGTTTTCTTCTGTTGCTGTTATTTTTGGGTTCACTGGATTTTCTGGTTTGGGTGACATTTTTTTCAAAGGAGGTTGTTTGGTTTGTTTGTTTGTGGTTTTTTGTTGTTTGGTTGGTTGGTTTGGTTTCTTGGGTTGTTAGTTTTTTCCCCAAACAGGAAATTATTAAGCATTCAGGTCACAATCCATACTAAAATAATAAAGATTTTGAAATAGGCCACTTCTATTTCATAATTACTCCGTGATTTACATTGTGATCTAATTTTACACACTATTTCAGGCAGAAAGCACTTTCACAACACCACGAAAAAATGAAACAAATAATATGGACATCTACATCCTAGCATGATACTACTAGACAAAATCACATAACCAATAGACCATTTGTTGGTTCTCTGCCATCTATGAAAATGCATGTAAACTATCTGACTACTTTTATAGAAAAGTTATGTCATTGTTTGAATATATTTGAAATATATCACTGATAAAAAACCATCTGTGTTGTGATAATTATCATAAAAGTAATTTTTCACTTTGAAGGTGTTATTAAGCAGAAAATAAGCCATGCAATGCCTGGAAGAATTTGGCTTTATTTTATTTTTCGTCTTAAATCCAGAAATGGTGTTTTATTATTTTTCCTTTCAGAATATGGACAAAACAAACTGCAATGTGAAAAACATGACCATCATATTCTCAGTATGATCCAAGTATCTATAACACAAACTGGCTCATTACACTAGAAACTGTTATAAAGCCACAAGGTTTCCAACAATGGTGTAATTCAAACTATTCTGGTTTTTTTCATGCGAAAGCTATTCTGATAATGAGGTATTTAGGCACAACCTAAAACCAAGATTTAACAATCTTCTAGGTAAAACACTGGAGCAGAGGAGGCACTGATGCTTATTTATTTACACACTGTGCTTCCACACTAGATGTGCTCTAAGAAACGTTATTTGCAGTGTGCAGCTGCTCCATTCAGTCAGCCCCAAGGACTGCCCACCCCAACATGCCCACACCTCTTGAGCTTATTCTGTATTTAACATATATGATGCAAGCACAAACATGACTACAAGTGTGAAAGCAAATCAATTTGGCAAGCGTGGGGCATTACTTAGCAACTCTTGTAGCTAACTGCAGGAAGTTTTAAGGAAGCCAGGCGCCCAGCACTCTGAGATTAAGAGCTGACAGTATTTGTCACATAACAGACAGAGTATGTGGTATCCTCAGAAACACACTGATGTAATCAGGCTGAGATTAAGCTAATTCTAAATTGATCTCAAATTAGAATAATTCAAAACTAACAGCATGCATAAAGAAACCCTCTATATGCAGGACCTGATCAGCACCTCAACATCAAAAGTGTTTCCTCACCAGCTTCTACAGACAAAGATCAAGATCCTTAAGACACTCTTAACAGAGTAAAGTAACTGTTTGCATCATTGCATAGACATAATTTGAAGATCCATCTATTTTCATTTTTTAAAATTTTCTAGCCGAATCATTTCTAACAGAGGAAAAAGGTCAGGGTAAGGAGAGGTTAAATGAAGGGTGAACAACAGTATTTAGAGCAGTATGACAGGGCAGTACCTTTCTAACAGACAGAGATTTAGCGGGACTAAAGGCCTGCTCTGTGAGATCGAGCCCTTCAATAGATTCCGTACAGTCTGAGAGGGGAGCATCCTGCAACAGTAAATTGAGTAAACAGAGCAAACCGAGCCCGGGCTTTAAAACATCAACCGAAAGCACTGTGATGCTTGCTAAAAACATGCAAAGAAACAGTAACTGGTAGATGAAATCGCATATGACAATGAATTGACATGCACACAATATGACACCCAACATGAATAATGCTGTGGTCATGATAAGACTTTGCAAACTTTAAAAAGTATATCAGAAAATACTTATCTGGGGCAGTTGAAAGCACTTGGATATAAAAAGCTTTATTCAGCTATACAGAATAACTGTACAGCTCTAATTCTTACTTAACTTTAAGATATGATTTATAGTCTTTTGTATATCCAGATATACTGCTTTTAAGTTTCATTGATGTAACAGCTTTTTTCCCAAACTGCTCTTCAAATAAAATATTATGAAGCATGAAAACCCATATTTAACACGAAACACTACTGCCCCACAGTGAGCCTGCTGTGCCCAGTATTAATCCTTCAAGATACATAAACTCAGAAATCAAACAAACAAAAAGCTGTCACAAAGCCCAACTAGTTTTGAACAAGAATCTAACCCATATAAATAAGGCTTCTGAATTTCATGCATTACATTCAGCAAAAAAACCAAAAAGCATCCTCCACAGACATGCTTGGGCTACATGGCTGAAGCCTCTAAATTTCTGACCCTGAGCACTCTTGCAAAGACAATGGTGTTACCTCTAAGACTTACCTTATAAACAGTTACTTTCTGCCAATTAAAGAATAATTTCATAGTGATATATTAGGTGAAAGCAGAGGATATTGTAGATTAAGCTAATAGTTTTAGGAATTTAATACTCTCACCTGTACAAGGCTCCTGTCCACAACTACCCCAGAAAGAACCTGTGACTGAGGCCCCGCTGTTTTAATATCTTGCAAATTTTGCTCTCGGATCTGTAAAGGAAAGCAGCAGAATGAACAACAATCACATGAACAACAGAGAAAAGTTGATCACATTCTTCTATTTGCAAAACGGGTGAGTGAACCTGCCAACAGGCAACAACCAGTGCTGACTGCTGTGGCCACAGGGTTGTCAAATGAAGCTGAGCTGACAAACACCCCTTGAAGGTAAATGTTCAGGTTCCTGGCTGTTTCCTCACATTTCTCAGAATTTAGCCTTTACGTACCACAGAAGATGTTGTCCTTTACTCTTTAGTACTAGGTCATGGTAAAACAGGTTAACAGGCAACTCCAGTTTGCGAAAAGTGAGAGGAGAGAGAAGTATTACCTCTGTGCTTTTCTGTCTATTGTATCTCACCAGTCATTTGCAGGTTTCTGTCATTAGCCATTAGTTACTGATATGGCACCACAATATAAACTTCTTATAGAACTTACTGTAAAACACTGCACAACTTTCCATTTTTGCATCTAGTCAGGATCATATTCTCAAAAGGACATATAAATAATTCCTCTGTGCCTAAACTGACACTTTGGAGTTCTCAAAAACACCCCTTTTGTTGCATCCTAAATACCTCCCACTTCTTTCCATACAGAAGATGGGAACAGAAATCAGATCTTTAAACCTGGGTATTATCTATTTAAATTAGACATCCTACAGTGGTAAAGAATTCATAACAACTGACTCAAAATCTATTTCTAAAATATTCTGGTTCTTGTTCCAAGATAAATGAAGAAAAGCATTCATCTCAAAAGACCTCCACTTTATAACTAAAAAGGACATTAAATTTATAAAAAATATATGCATACAAATACACAAACAAGAAGTATTATTAATACTTGGTTTTTCAGAAAGTGCAAGGATCCCCCCCATCTTTTTCACTTGTTTCTAATTTACTACCCTTCTCATCATTGAGAAAGTATAAAATTTGAAGACTTACTCCTCTTAGTCACTTTATTCAAGTTTTTAATAAAGCAATATTTGTGTTTGAAATTGGAAATTTCACCGTAACTCTCATTTCAGGTGATTACTATTCTACAGTGCCAAGCATAAGTTCTGTCAGCCACATACAAGTTATTTTAGAGTCCTGCTAGTACCCCTGCACACAGCCTTTCTTTGACAGAATGATAACTCCCATAACCCATATGGCCATCAGTTAGAGGTATCAAAACAACCCAGCACAAGTATTAACAAGATACCAGGGCATATTTTATACTGTAAAAGTGACAAAGTGAAAAAAACCCAGTCCATTCAGTGCTTTCCTGTTGGTAAATTGGTGACAAGAAGATCTGGAATTCAAAACCAAGAAAATTAACTGCAGGCTCATTTCAAAAAGATTAACTTGCAGTTGCAAAGACAGAAAAAAAAAAGTCTGCAACAATCACAGCATATTATAATACAGTAAATCGAAATATGGAGAGAGATCTACAGAATTCTTTGTCTAGGCCACAAAATTTCAACTGGTATTACCAAAACAGGAAAACAGGCCACCAATGTAAAACTATGATCTCAGGGTAAATAATTACTACCATAAACTCAGGACTGGCTGTTTCAGAAGTACCTAGGAACTGGTCTAAGAAACATGGAAGTCTTTATATAGTGAACAGAAATACCAACTTTTTCCAGGAGGAGTTCAGGACACTTAGGAATTGTTTCATTATTTAGTTATAAAGGGACAGGACAACACCAGAACTGCATTATTAAGCCCCCAAAATGTCATTATAGCAAAGTAAGTTAGTTCATTAAGAGTACACGACTTAATTGTAGTGATGACCAAAAAAAGAAGTTATTTTACTGCTATTACAAACCTTGTTCCTCATTTCTTGGACCTCCTTTGGATTGGTGTTCAATGGAACAAACAGATTAGGGACAGCAGAGGTGGCAGTTCTATGTCCATCCTCTTTAGTCCACTGTAACATCAAGAACAGTTGCAGAGTCAGAACTGCTGTAATGGCTATGGACACTCAGAGCAGCAAAGTCACATCACAGTTGGTCATGCATCATACAGAGCAGAGAACTGAACCAATGATTGCATTCTTCTATTTATCCCTAAGACTAAGTTGCTTTCTTCTTCAGGAATATAAACTATACCTTCAGATACATTTCTAGAGATCAGAACCATTTTATCAAGTCAAGTTAGTAACAACAACAACTAGAGAGCCAGTTAACTTGCAAATAACTTCCACCCAAAACGATGCCAGTCCTGTGTGCAGTTCAGAGATTATGAAGACTGAGGGGTTTTTAAGCTGGTTTTCTGTGCACTTGCTCACACTGACAGATGCAGTGTTTTGTGTTTCTAAAAACCACCTACTTCTCACTTGATGAATAGACATACTAAGACAGGAGTAGGAAAATGCCAATACAATTACTTATTTTTAAGAACATTTTTAATCAGAAATTTCTCAATGAGTTCATATTTGTTTAAAAAGGACACTACTCCTTACCCAAACAGAAGTACAGCAAGATCTACGGCATGAGCTTTAAGACCCTGTTATTGCCATTCTCATTTTCTGCACTGGGTGTTTTTTACAAAATAACACGAGAGAGACAGAGAGATCATTGATTCAATCCTCTGGTACCCAACAAACACCAAAGCGAACTTAAAGCATAAGATGACAGAAGTATGAAAAGCAATGTGATGTCACTAACCAGGTTTAGTGAATGATTCTGTACTGTGAAGCAAGAGTGGGCATCACCAAAGTTTTGCATTAAAACAAGCTACTTCAGCAAAATGATGTTACCAGAATTAGTTTCTGCACAAACAAAGAGCTGTACCAGCACAGCAACCTAAAGGAACAGTTTGGTGATGTCAAATATTTTATAACTCATAACTCAGAAGGTTACAAAAATATCCCAAACACAAGCTTTAAGCGCTTCATGGGTTCTTCATAGAAGGTTGCTTTATTTGATCTGTGCATTTAGTATGGAGTCCTGTTTAATTTGATGCACAATTAACTCTTTATCTTGATATATTTACTTTGCACAATGTCCTAATTTCCAATCACTATTGCATAGAAAATGCACCGAACAGTAAAGCAAACCTGTTTATAGAGCAAATGCTGTGCATTTTTTCCTGAGTAACTTCAAGAAACAATAAGATAGCCAGAAACTGTCAGACTTCAGAAAGCAACAGAATTTTAAAATGTTTTGCAACTGTAAAGTAAAAAATGGAATGAACATGGAGCTGTGAAATACTCACTGATGATTATCTTCTCAGATAAAAACTACTCCAGCTTTTTATTAAAGATAGTTTTTAGTCAAAACATATATATATATAAACAACCTCAATATAACAAGCTACTTTTTCTTTAGGTTAATAGCAAGCATTAAAAAAT
>VZTG01021098.1:221289-261289 GCA_013397845.1 Melanocharis versteri | reverse complement strand
TTCACAGATTTTTCAAGTAATTGTTCAGGTCTCTGGAGTTGAATTTAAGTCCAAATGCAGAGTCATGACTTCTTTGTACTATATTCCAGCTACTTATTTACACTTTTTTTAAAACTGTAATCAAATGTATTGACTGTTTCTCACAATTCTAAATCAAGGACATAAAGAAGCACCTCTATGATAGGGCAGATAAGAAGATCTTTTCTGAGTTTTTACATCCAGAAATCAACATACTGTGTACAAGGGAAGACTTCAAGAATGCTACTTTTATGTCCATATTCACTTCTCTCCCTAATCTTCTCTATGTTGTTTCACTCTCCCACTTCCCCTGAACAGTATTTTGTTCCACCTTTAACCTTCCCTATTCACACTAGTCATGTTCACCCATGCTTTCTTTCATATTATGCTCAGCATTTAACATACAAAAAGGACAGTTAACAGTTTAAGAAGTTTCCATTAGCAAAATATTTTCAAAATGGCTCAAAGGAAAAGTGTGAATAGCTTACTTCCCAAAGCACTCAAGTTCTTTATCTATCTAGTCAGACGTAAAGAAATATCAGCCCCAACTATGCTTTCTTTAGAGTTTTCGTGCATTAAGTGCTGCTGAGGCCTTACTTGGGTTTTGCTCCAACTTTTAATGATCAAAATGCATCTTGAGTAATTATCTACCATGTAATATAATTAACTACCCAATACAATATGTAGTTAATCATAATATTAAGGGTCTGTATTGCATGACTAAAAGCTCCTTTCTATTCTTACATTCCTAGTGAGTATAATGCCATTTCTTTAATGATCTGGCTTTCTATGTGCAGTAACAAACGTAAAACTGGTATTTCCTATAGGAACTGAAATCCAACCGAATCTACCAAAGGTACCAGTCAGATACAAGGAGTCTGCTGCCCCCAGCCACATCTGTCCCATCGAAGCTGGATAGTAAATGTTGGTATCTGGTCATTTGTTACAGATGGGATCTTACTGAAACCATTTTATCTGAAGGCTTTTATTTACTTGAAGTCTGTCTTTTGAGCTCTTCTAGGTACTAGCAGAGTCTTACAAAGTCAAATTATGCTGGACTCCACACCTGATATGACATTAATAGTTTTACACATTTTGGGAGGGGACATGAACAGAGGGTAAAATACAGATTGAGTGCAAGCACCACAGTACTCTGATTTGGAAATGCCAAATCCCACAAGATCTCCTCTGATCTCACCAATAACAATCAGATTATGAATAAGAAGTAAATCTGCTATCTGTACAATCTGTACAAAGGACACCTGATGCTTTTCATGTTGTCTCCAAGTCCTTGGGAAAGAACAGGCTGTAGCCTGTCTAAACTATCCTGACTACATGCAGCTTTAAAATTTTTATTTTATATATTATCATATGAAAAATTAGATAAAAAGGCCTGCCTTACCAGATTATCAAGCATTCGCATAAGAGCTTCGAACTCCTGTTCACCAATCTGCCATTTTGGATGGGATACAGTACCCTCACCTGCTGGAGACTCAGGGGAACGAGACTTGGCTTTATACTTCCCAGGATCAAGAAGCACTAAGTTGTCAGGTCCACCTGCACTGGCCAGGGTACGTACCTTAAAAACAACACAGTCATCTTTAAGTTTCTTGTGGGAGATGGGGTGAAAACAACAAAAAAACCCCCTAAAAGCTTGGAACAAACCCAGAAGAAATCTAGTTCATTTTAAAGGTAAATAAATGAATATGCTTGTATAAAAGTTGTCTCAAGTGTTTGAAAATATCTGTTTTAATGGGCGGCATATATCAAATTGATGGTTTTGATACAATACTGGAATATTGTCAGTGAAACCAATGATTTGGATGTCCTCCCCCAGTGTAGTGATATCACACACTCTTGTGTTAGTTTAGATCAAGAGTTGAACCAGTAAAGTATGCAATTATTAATCTGTTTGGAGGTTAATACAGCAGGCTGTATTATTACATAACACATTAAAGCTCTTACTTGTATCTCACAGGCAAGCACTAGGTTATGAATATAGTAGAAAGCCTCCTCAACAGTCTCTCCAACTGATACTAAGCCATGGTTTCTGAGAATAAGGATCTAGAGAGATATTGAAAGAAAGTTAACAGCAGTACGCCAAGTATTTTCTTGCTCTTGATTAAAGAACATTTGCTACTGATTAAAGAACATACCTGTCACACAAACACACTGCCCCCCCTCCTTTTTCTTAAATTCTAGATGTAAATACTGACCTTGCTTTTAGGCCCCAAATTTTTCTGAATAACCACCTTTTCTTCATCATCCACTAAAATACCATGGTAGTCATGATAAGCCACTTCCCCTAGAGAAAGCGCTTCAGGTGAAATTGGCAAGAGACCACACTTCATTGCAGAAACCTGAGAAATATTAAAACAACGGATTTAATTTCTTGCAACAGAAAACGTGAAAAAATATACTGATGAGAATTATAATAAGAATATATTTTTATATATTATGTGTATCTATCTCCACAGGTACATACACAGTGGTCTTATACTCCATCCTTAAAGCCTCTATTTTTGATAACTTTTGGATTGGATACAAAAGTCACATTGATTTTAGGTCTGTCTCAATATGGCTGTTTTTACACGACAGCAACATCAATAAAAAAAGGACTCAAGAAAAAAACCCCAAGAAACCACCAAACCCCAAAATCAACTGCATCTTTCATTCCTTTCACTCCATTCAGTTATTTCCCCCTTCTGTCCCCATGCCAAAAGAAGAACTTTGGTGAGGAGGTGATATTTGGTGATACAGATAATTCTGCAGCACTGCAGGTAAAGTAAAATAATATTTTTTAAAAGGCTACTCTGTAATTCACAATTTTAGGAATTTGATCATTTATCCTTAAAATGGTTGTATTAATCCGATTGATCAATTAATAAAAAAAAAACATCAGAATGTGAACACTGAAAGTCACTCCCTCAAAACATTCCAAAGAGGCAGAACTGACTTGTAATTAGTTTCTCCAAAAAGAAATATTGGGAAAGTTTCAAATATTTCAGAAAACCTTGATAAACTGTGCTTTTCAAAACCAACAAAGTATGTTAAAGCTTTTATGACTCACTGTCAAAAGATCTGGTCTTTTGTGGTAAAGGACACACACATATGAAATACATATTTTCCAGTGATAGCACTCAATTTACTGTCTGACCATTCAGGTAACAACCCAGCAAGGATGGGTTCTGATTCAAACAGAACCATATTTGAAGACAGACTAAAAGGCTCTCTGCCCTCCAAAAAGGAAGCAAATCTACGACAAAGGGGACCCACCTATTTTCCCTTTGGGCGGGTTGGGGGAACAGGACAAATGACAAAGCCGGAAGGAGCTTACCGCTGCTCCTGCTGGCGTGTGGATATGGACAATGCATTTGACATCAGGTCGAGCTGCATAAATTGCCGAGTGCAACGTGAAACCAGCTTGGTTTACCCCCAGGTTAGTGCTTCCACGATCAACCACATCTCCCTGAATATTGATTTTAACCTGGGAATGAAAACAATTATTTTCATAATCAAGATTCAAAAAATCTGATTTAATTCAGCATCGACCACTGAGGCTTTAAAACCAGTTGTCACCATCTATATCTGAAATGCCTAAAGTTTCCCTCAACAAGCTGGACTCAACAGCCAGCAGCTTTCAAGGGCATGAGGTGATTCACTGCCCAAATGACCCGACACCTCTTTACAGGCAGATCAACTGGAGGACACCTGGTGGTAAACACAGGCAAAGAAATCTCTCTGAGATACCTCAGCAGTACCAAAACCAGCCATGTTCAATAACATTATTCTAAACATATTACACAACAGTAAAATATTCTCTAGGATAGAATTTAAAGTGACATATATATTCATACATACACACACACACACATATATATATGAATATTTTACAGCTATGAAAATTAGCTATTGCTTACCAGACTAGATGCAGTGACTTCACTATAGAGGAGTCCAAAAGGTACAATAAGGAAGTGCTCTTGCTCAGAATTTACTCTGGCCTAAGGATAAAAAAAGAGTAAGAGTTACTAAGAAGATTTTATTAAAGCATGCAAGAAGACCACATACCATTGAAGTTACTTTTACATCCTTATTATGGAATGGGCAAGTATGCCTATAACACACAATATGACTTCCATGTATGCTACAACAGATAATCAATGCACAGCACAGTTAATTAACTCATGTTGAACAAAAACAGATGGCAGGTACATGCCACAGTCCTTCAGATTGGTGGAATTTAGTAAAGCCTTATATTCTGTTAAAGTGACAACTCACGCACTATGCATAAAATTAACAATACTGAGAGAAATTGAGGAAAAAAGTGAATTTTTTTTAGTTGAATGAGTTTACACTCCAACTGTATTTCTACCCTAGTAAGACATAAGGTATAAAATAGAAGGCTGTGAGAAAATGCAGGAATTTGGACCACAGATCTAAAACATCTTGATGCTGAGAAGGGTTTAATCACTGATGCTGGTTCCTGTGAGACATCTGTGAGCAGAACAGCACACTCGCAAATTTTCTACCAAGTATCCTGACCTTCACTTATGTTTTTGCTCTCTCATCTCATTCACACAATCAGAGGTTTATAATACAAAAATAATCTTGGTTTCAAAGCTTTCACATCTTGGGATGCACCTCTTAAAAGCCTGTACAATGGAAAGTACAGGACATCTAGGTAATTAAGGTGTCTCTTGATAGTAAATTAATAGGCTTCCTAAATTTTACTGGACACATGAGACAACTCCCTACTTTGCTATGAGTCTACCTAGCATTTGGGTAGTTTGTATTGTGGGTTTGGGTTTCTTGCTTGGTTGCTGTTTGGGTTTTTTTAATACAAAGTTATTTATGAGTTTTGCCTTTCCCTGAGATGCAGCTACTTTATGCTGTTTCTGCCTCATGTCTTCTACTACTTGCAACATTAAATACATACATACTTTGCTATAGTTCTACTGCAGGGAAAAAAAATTCTAATAAGTAGTTGTGCAGTCATGCAAAAGCTTCTAGCACAGATCTAGTTTCCTTTACAACCAGCTGGGAACATGCTACAGCATAAGAGCCTTAAACTGAAGCAGTCTGTTGAAGTTAACCTGTACTTTCATGAATCACCAAAGTAGCTCTCCACTACAGAAGTGCAAATGATCTAGAAAAATCTCTTGTTATTTATGCAAGACAAAGAACAAGTATTATTCAAAATGCCCCAAAAGCTAATAAAGCCCAAATTGAAGACAAACAAGCAGACTCACAAACCACTTTCCTTTAGGATTAGATCCAATAAACAGCTCATGCCCTCAAAGCAACCCAAGACCTGGTGAATGATGTCTACCTTCTGTAAACCTGTAATCTCAAATTCTGCCTGACCCTGGAGGCACCCAAGTTTACTCTACATTATTGCACTTGACATGAAAACCCTGGAGGTACCCAAGTGTACTCAGTATTATTATACTTGGCATGAAAGCTCTTGATGCTCTGTAATTCTGCTTCTGCATCAGGACTGCACCAGTCTGAACAAATCCACATACAGGAACTGTCAGTGATTGATAAGGATCCAAAAAAAGCAACGATGCTCCACCCAACTGCCTGATATGTCCAGATGGAAATGGTGAGGGTATGAGAGTATGTGCCATTCTCCTGTAACCCATAGCTTATGACCCTCACAGAAGGCTGTTGTACCTTTTCTCCTACTTCACAAGTGCACTGGCACAAGCTTTTAACTTGAATGCAATCACCCAGTAATTACAGCATCCACTCACAAAAAAAGCAAAAACCTGGAGTCAAATACCAGCACTGCATGAACTGGTAGCATTCACCACATTCCAAAGGGGTGTCTTAGTACTACTGAATAAACATAACAACCTTGTTCTATATCAGCTTCTGAAGATAAATTATATCTTTCAGTCACCTTTCAGAATGCTGATGATCACTGGAAGAGCTTGTAAAAGACAGGAGAACTATGACTTGGGACTGCTGCTGATAAACCAAGAGCTTTCCAGTACCTCTGCCATTCAGAAGTGTCTAAAACACTTTCAGAATCTCATTTTCCTAGTGCTTTGATTGTCTTCCACCTCAGCTGGTACCTCCTCTACTGGTATCTTCCTTGTACTCCTCCCTAAAGAAAGCAAACTAGAGGCATTCCACCCCAATATGCCCTTGCCTCAACTGCTTCCCTCGACATGCTGCTCTTCATTACATTTATTTTTTAATCTAAATGTACAAACATTCCCGGGGCTGAACTTTACACTAGAAAGCCATCTCCAAACCTGCTTGCCTAGTTATCCTATCATTGCATTAATGTCCCTTTTACAAAATCAATTCTCCTGTCACGTATGAAAAATCTGGGGGCGGCACAGAGCTGTTTACAAGAACCATTACGTTGGATATGTTCCCTTACAAAAGGAACCGAACGATCTAACCAATACTGCCTTGATCCTATGCCTACACATATCATTTATCATCTTCATCTGTTCACAAATAATAGGCCTTGAATTCTCAAAAAGCAGTAAAAATAAGATTACCATCTTTCATTCCAACTGCAACTAGAAGAACTGAACATACATAAAGGACAACCCCTACCATGTAGAATAAAAAACAATTCAGCTCTGTTAGGACAACAATTGACAGGGCTGCACACCACAGCTGTGACTTTACTCATGAGACTCATGTTGATCATTCTTCTGGCGTATAAAACCTCCTTGATTTGACCTCCTTGTCATTATTTTTATGGATGCCAGTGATTACTCAGTCACAAGGAAAATTGTTGGCACGCTGCATTAAGCGGAGTAGCTCGCTCATGTTCAGAAATACTATGGCTTCTTTTTCAAAAAGGCTGGTACCTGATTTATAAAATTCAACTGAACAACTAAGAAGATATTTTTGTACTTATCAAAAAAAGCAAGAAAACTAAGAAATGACCCTGTAGAATAATACATACGATTATTCAAAGCACTTGAGACACTAAAAGACTGAGTCTTTCAGCAATCTTAATTTCATCCTAAGAATTTTCATGTACACTCTCTCAAGACTCTATTCAGACTGTGGTAGCTGACATCCAAGCTGAGATGCAATGACAAATCTCTTCACTATTATACTGCTTTCAATACCACTTTGCTCTTCTCACACACAAAGAGAAAATGACAGACAGGGGAGGGAAGCAATTCTCTTGTATGGTAAAACAATTGGTTCAGTTATCTGTTGATTCAATACTCACTGTTATATGATTGTAAATAAGCTGAGACCAGCCAAAGAGATCTGCTAATCTGTAGAAAGCTGCCAATTTGCATCGTAACAACTTCTCCCCTTTTTCATAAGCGATGGAATCAGACCCTCTCAGATCATTCACTGGTGTTACCATGCCAAGACCTGAGGAGGAGAAGGGGTAAAAAAGCACAAGGCGAGTTGCATTCAGCATCAGTTCAAACCTAGCAACATGCATCACCATTACAGCGGGTGTTCTTGCTGGTTTATATGGACATATTAACCTAAGAAATGGACAGCAAGTTTTCATTCCCATAATGTAACAGTTTATATATCACAAATATAATGACAATCTTGAGCAAGGTTATTCAGCTTTGGTAGACTCAGCACTTATTTCCATCCCTACTATAAATTAGTGCTAAGGTAACAGTGCATTCCTTAGCAAAATATTTTTTTCCTCTCTCAAACTGATGATTGTTTGTAAAATACATCTTCATTGTTAAAAGAAAAATGTAATCCCAAATATTCCACTTTCTGAGATACAGGTATTCCTGACAAGGAGAACTACACACCTAAAAAGATGCACATAGGTTCATTTATTAAGAAAAATTAAGTACAAGCTAGAGAGAGGAAGATTATGGTAAATAATACAAATACTGTAATTCTAGTTACAGCGCAATTAGTGGTTAAAAGTAACTGTGAAAAAGCAGAACCAGGCCATGCTACAGTCAAAACTAAAGATTTATTTTGAGCACAGGCAAGGATTTATTCTATCTTAACACAAAACCTGTGTGTACATGCATTCGCACATTCTGGTTTTTTTCCTTCTTTGTTTTGCTTGCTGATATTTCTTGTCTAAAGCTTCACTTCACAGGAGAAAGCTGCAAACAGTATTTCAATGGCAAAAATAATTAGTTTCTAAAGACCTTCACTGTTACCACACTACTAATGAGTGTTTGATTTTCCTGAAGACAAACCATGTCGTAATTTGCAATATTTAAATATTTAAAATTTTTAATAGCATTGACTTATCAGGCTTATTTTCCAATTAATACCATCCTTGAAATAGCTTTTGATATAAATTATATACATGAATCACACTGCATAGCACTGTGACATTTAGAAACTAATCAATTAATTTCATGTGTTCAGTGTTCATGTGAGAAGAACAGGATAGCATTTGAACTTCACAATACTTTTTATTTCATTCACACTACCTTCATTTTAAGCCCTTCAAGAAAAGAAAAAATGAAATTCAGCTTTGATCAGTGAAGGTGCACTCACTCATGTTTAACGCAGCCATTCCGCCTTGAGGTGCTGCAGGGTAGACATTTGGTACGTGCGTTGTCATGAAATCCGCAATCTGCTGTAAAGCCAATAAACCTGTCGGGTTCTTCCCCTTCTTAAACTGTTCCTGGATCATGGATTCCAATTCTTCACAGAAGGCCTAGTAACAAGACATTGCATGTCGTAATGCATGTTTAAATGAACTTCAGCCTTTCATACACACCTTCTTTTTAGCACTTTGATGGAACCATCCTATGGCTCTTCCGAAAAACACCTCAGGGCAGAATTACTGGGTGCACATTGTAACTTCAAAACATTGCTCTCTGGAGCTCCAATGATATGAGTCACTTGGGATTTTTTAATGGAACTTCCAGTGTTCTCTTTTCAAGTAACACTAAAAGTCTTTGAGCCTGCTAGTATGAATTTCTGGAAGGAGGAGAATGTACAATCGACATGAACACAAAATGCGAAAGGAAAAGTAGCAGAACCAGAAAAGAAAATTTGTCACTGTGACTCACAGGGAACTGAGAGCCAAGAAGGCATCCAGGAACACAGAAAACAATGAACATTAAATTTTTAAAACCGGTTTAGACGAGGGTTTTTTTCACATTTTTCATAGGGGTTTTTTGATTGGCTTTTTTTAAAATATATTTTAACTTGGAAGGAAGAAAACAAGAGTTTTTACTATTGCTGATAGCTCCTGCTTTTGACAAGAACACTGGAATTTGTACTGAAAGAGAAGCACTGCAGTCATGAAGTCTTTACTTTTTTACTAAGTGATTTATTAATATTTTCATAAATCAAATGGGTTGACTTAATAGAAAAATTGTGAACGTACTGCCACATCCCTATTCCAAGTGAAGCTATGTCACAATGTTTTGTATCTTAAGTCACCCACTAGTTATTACAAAAGGAACAAATGTCATGAGGGAAATTTTGTTTGTGCAGTTTCTCCCCAAGGGAACATCTTCAATATTAAATGTCAATCATTCATACTTCATTATTGTGCATCTTTTCAGAAAGAGATATATAAAAATATTTCACATGTCCAAATCTCAGAAGAAAAACTGAGTACAGGACAGACCTGCCTTACATAAGCTACTCTTAAGAGAGTTACATTTAAATGAATACATGAAACAAGTAAAAAATGTCTTACAAGGATTAGATGGAAAATATGAAAAAAATGTTGATGTTTATACAGATAATTATGAAAGCCAGACTGAAGCACTGCTTTGTGAATTGACAATAAAAATTCAAACAGATATAATGTGAAAAAAATCAGGAAAGGCCAATAAGAAAAATGAACAAGTAGATCTAAGATAACACAAAATTCTCCAATTCTGTACCGATAGTGAAAATAAAGATATTAAATTTGTCACTTTAAAGATGAAGCATTTTCTTTTCTTACTGGGCTTTGAAGAATCATGGAGACTCTCTTCTTCTGTTCCATCATGTTAAAATCCTGGCGAAGGTCAGGTGCCATATTTCTCTCTCTCAAATATTCTGGATTATTTTCATCAACTCGATCAAAATACCTCTCTTTATGAGGGGCTGTTGTTGGAGGTGGTGAAGTCACCACCCCCACACCAGAATCACCATTCATAGCACAGTTTTAAGGAATCTATGAAGAAGGAGAATGAAGAGAAATAAATAAATCAAGCAAGGAAATAATTACGAAATTCGTATGTGTTTCTACCTTCAAAGTAATAGTTCAAATCCATCTAAAATTAGCATATCTTCCCAAATGAGAAACCATGTTTGTGCAACTGGATAGCAATATTCTAGAGTAGGAAAAAGGATTTAAATATACAAGATCAGAAAAGTAGGCTAGCATATATGAAAAGTCCAACATGCTACATAAGTTCATGCAATACAAAACTAATGAGAGCTCCCATTTAAACTGGGGAAAAAAATAAGAAATTCCTAAAGCTGTCTGGCCAGACTGGTTTTTAGAAGCATGGAAGTCTTTCAAACCTTCTCAGAGACAATGACAGAAGTTCAAGACACGAGGTCTAAACTCATTGGTTTGGGGATTTTGTCTTTTCATTTTTTCTTAAAAAGTTAAAGCAGACATAAGAAAAAGAATATTGCATAAATCAGAAATTAAATAATCACTGAAATTAGTATATTACACATGTTCATTAATATGAAGAATCAGCCCCACCAAAACATGCTTGGACTGCCAACACATTTCTGGATACAAACTCAGAACTCCTGACTTTGCAACCCAAAGTGTGCTTTTCACATCTATTTTAGGTCCATTCAATAACATGCACATCACTCCATTAGCATGTGGGTTTTGGAATCTGGAAAGCACAGACACACACAGCCCCCACTCCCTGGCCAAGGTTCCCTTCAGTTTTACATGTTGTAGTCAGCAACTGCCTGTATCTACCAGAAAGGCTGGAAGCTCAGCCGGTATTGCTCACACACACCTCCTTCTTCCACTCACAAGAATTCCTTAGTGTAACATTATCCCAGTTTTCTGGGCACAGTATTACAAACCTCATTCCAAAATCCTTCTCAGAAGAATTTTGAAGCCTTCCACTGACAAAAAGACAGTTTAATACAGCCACCCTCGCAACACTTTGAGATTCAAGCCTCCAATTCCTGGTCATCTGACATATCAAATTACAACTAAAAGGAGAAAAGACTGTATATATCTTCATGTAAGTAATCATTCATCATCTACACCTATAATTAGTAATGTTTTACATGTGTCTCTATTCTTTTGCCATTTTCAGATTTTTCTTAGGGTCTAATCTTAAACTGCTTCTAATTTGCTTAGTAATTTATTTGCATGCTTATTAGCTAAAACCACTTCAGATGTGGATGCACACAGCAAAGGCAAGTTTACATAAATTCTGAAATGCAGATCATGTTAAACAAAATCTTTGCGATGAAGAAAATTACCTACTTCAAGACTCCAGAATTAGCAGATTTCATCCTCTTTAATTCTTACATTAGGAAAGAAGTTTTAAAATTCAACTTGTTTCTTATATCAGAATGAACAAACCACTGAACTGAGACAGCTGAACACAATGAGCAAAATAAAGTATTTTCCTTGACTCTGCAGAACAGGATATTACTATGAAAATCTATGTTAGCACTTAAACATTCAATGATTTCCACCCACTGAGTTACTAAATAAACACACGAAGACACCTCTGCAGTGTTTAAAATATTTCATTTTACAGTTTAGACTTTAAACATCATGGTCGATTGTTTTCTTCTCTAAAGCTTATATGCACATCTTTATTATTTAAATTGCTCACTTTTCTTCACCCACGGAGAAAGACAGGGCACAGCAAGAAGAAATAATGCTTTTATCCACAAGGAAAACCTTTTAAGGTATTAGAGCTAGGAAATTTTAAGCAAGTGAAGTTACAGCAAAGTAGACACCTCTCATTTGGCAGCTTCAGATGCCTAATACACTCCTTTTAAGTTCTCTTCCTCCTCACAACCTCCAGCCTGCACCATCTGCCACTTCCTTCCTCGAAAATGCTTTTGAATGCCTACTAACACTTTTTACAACCTTCTGAGCCTCTGCATCCAGGGCTTTGTTGAAAAACAACAGTTTGCAGACCCAAACATGCCTTTCTCTCTTACATTAACAGCTCACTTGGCCCAATCGAAGTCTGAACTTCACTTTTGATAAGCCTCTTCTTATCAAAAAGAAATCAGGGAGTTTAGAAACAGCACTATGGCAAGTGAAGACAACCGGAACCACTCAAGTAGTTCAGACTTTATACTGCACTCTGCTGAGCACAGCCACAAATGTGTCTTTACTTAAAAGCAAAGCATAGGAAAACTAGGAAGTCTGAGCTTACTACCAGCAGAGAACAGCCTGCTCCTGCGTGCTGAGGCATTTGATTTTCTGGCTATGTTTAAGTGTCGTGTTGTTTATGTGTACGCACAATCTTATTTAAATTAAACCATACACACATCTGCAAATGTAATTTTGCATTTAATTATTTACACTAATTCCATCTTATTTTCAGAGTACCAAAACCTATTTCCGAATGAATGACACGCATAATTACTTCACTGTTTCCTATTCATATTGGAGAGAAGCTGCTCTCTAACAGCCTGCAAGAGCAACATTAAAATAGGATCACAGTGTCTTGCCAAAGTTGCATTACTCCTCCATCCAAGTACACGATGGCATTCAAGAAGGTCTTGGGAAGCTATTACTTCATCACTATGTAGTGGCAATAATTTCACATGAAAATCAATGCTTAACATTCAGTGATCATTTCACATCTAAGGTTAAATACCTGTTTTATAGCTCAGTTTTGCAGACACTCGAAAGCAACAGCATCCCCCCAGCAAGGTCTAGTAATTAATTGTTTTAACATAACTGTAATAGTAACTGTTTTAATGGCTGTCAGCTACTGATGTTAAACGGATCAACTTTCAAACTAGAAGCAGACACGCTTGACAACACTTTGCAAAGCCACTGAAATTTATTTATGAGTTTTCTTGAAAAACCCTTTGGGAGTAAGGCATGATGAACTCTCCACTAAGAGCTCCAGTAATATGAATACCAATAAATACATAAAAGGAATCTGAATAGTGAAGCTGAACACACCATGGGGAATAGCCAGCGATTCTATAGACTGGAAGGTCACTCTGAAAATCACAACAGGCTGCCCAGGCAGTAAAGAAAAATATTTAAAAAAAAATTAAGACTGTCTTCACACCCACAACACTTCAGTACAGACAGTTTCTTTCTGATGTAGTGCAGTACAGCCCCCCGGCAAGATAAGCTGTAATGCCAGAGGACTTTCTGCCATGATAAGTGTTCCTATGCAAGGGCCTGTTCTAACACAACTGTGTCAGAAAAAGCCACACCCTTAACTGAAGAAGCCATGGCGGGAAAATATAAGTGCACAGAAAAAACCCTTCTGCCAGAAGCAGTTATTGTCAGATACAGACAGACAGAGGGAACAGCATCTATTTCTATGGGGAGCAAAGGAAAATAAACATCTGTGATAAAATCCAAACAGCACGTTATAGTAACAAACAATTCCATCCATTCTTTTAATACCTCTGTACACAGAAACACTGTGGCAGTCAATGGACCAGCACATCAAACGAGAGCCACTTGCAGCACAACATATTTATCACGGGGCGTGTGGATGCGTGAGCAACTGCTGTAAACAGGTTGGTTGTGAAATACTTTTAGGAAACCAGGTTTATAAAATTTATAACTCATTTACAGATACTGAGCACTGTTTACAAAAAACATTCTGAAATTGGTATTAGTATTTCAGGTTATTTTTATTATTCAAAATCCCCTTCATCCCCATTCTTTTCTAACCCAAGAGTTTCATTAAAGGATTCACCTAAGAGGAATGTTACAGAGTTGTGCTATAGAATTTAGTTTAAACAAAAGAATAAAGTTTTAGAACAGAAAGACTATAAAATTTTTCACATTAACATCCACAAAGAAGAAAAAACTTAATTTTTTTTTTAAGCAACTTGCATTCCTCAGTACTCAGATGATGCTCATATAGTCAAAGACATTTAAAGGTAAGACAGTGAATAATATTCAATAAGAATCTACAATAAGTTAAGGGTACATAAAAACCTCACCCTTAAATCTGAAAAATTATATAATTAAAAACCCGAAAGTTGATTTGGGTTGGGATCTTATTGCAGAAAATGAACTTATTTAAAATTTTAAAATTAAACTCATTTCGATATATGGAATTTGGGACAGATGTAAGTATTTACATCTTCGATAGCTAATAGGTTCAGTGTTTCTAACCAAACCATCATAATGCATCTTATGTGAACACTGGGAGAATTTAAAATGCCTCACAAGATGTACACTAGCAGGGACCAGCTCACTACACTTCTTGAAAAAAAAAAAAGTTTTGCAATCATTTAAAGGTTGGTTTTGTTTTGTAATAAATTGTAATGGATTATTTTTTGCTGCTCCACACCCTGAGGAAATTGTTTTTTACTAAGGCTGCAGTCAATGGAATTTGAGCTAAAGGCTCCCTGCCACCAAAGGACTGAGCACAGCTCTCCACACCAACAGCTTTAAGTCTACCGAGGCCAAGTCAGAATAAAAATACACTCTGAGAAGCAGGGAGAAGGCTGTGACAAGGTGACAAGGAAGCATAAAACACTTCTAAAAAATTCAAAATACACTGCCACTTCACATGACAGCACATACAATGTGGTTTGTCTTAAGTTCAGGAGAGTTATCCGACCAAAACCTTACAATAGCAAGTTATTTCGGAGAGAAAAAAAACCCAAACCAAACCAAAAACTCCAAGCCTGCTCTCTTCCTGGTAGCTTACAGTTTGTTTGTACAAAGCAACATGCAAGCAGAACATCTGTATGGGACCTTGTGCCAAATCTGCAAATTAAATGAGCATCAACTTCTCAACTGCTCATTCATTCCAGTCACCAGCAACAAAAATCAGGGGCACTCAGTTCCAGAATATGTTGCTTTTGAGACCTATTCTGACAATGATATTGCAATTGGCTTTGTATCCATTTTTTTTCTGACAGTTCTTTCAAAAAATTATCTCCACTCACACCAGAATAACGCCACTGTGTCTAACAGAGGTCAAAACAGATTTGACAAGAAGTTACTGGGGAAGGGACAAGTGGGTAGCAAAACAAAATCATTCATTTTCTTTCCTGTTGTGCAATCAGCAGTCTTTGAGGAGTAAAAGTTACCTAAAAATCTTGTGCAAGTGACAGGTCAGGCAGTGTGCAGGTAGGGGGAGGGGAGCGAGCTCTGTTTTGGATGCAAACACAATAGGACAGGGAAAAAAACACAAGAGAGTCATTTTATGGCCCAGGAAAGAGTCAGGGGAGTGCAGAAAGCTACAGAGCTGAAATTACTTCACAGGAAAGTCATGAGGTGACGGGAGGGAGGAAGAGGAAGGGAATAGGTCAGGCAGCACTGGGGTGGGGCAGAAGAAACCCGAGAGATAAATGAGCCACTGAAATAGAGGTAGAGGGAAATTTAAGTTGGTGCGAGGATGACCAAGGAAGCATGGAAGCAGAACATCTATCTACAGAAAAAAAGGTTTCATTATCACTTGGTGTCTGCAAAAAAACTCATAAGATTGCACTGCTAGCACTTCACTCAATATTCTGGTACATTCTGTATTTTTTCTGATTACTCTTACTTTAGAATAACATTTGCCAAACTTTCTCCTTAAAAAATTAATATAACTTTATAATAGGGAAATTATTTATTATTTGCACTACAATTTCCATAATTTTCAGAGACAGCATTTTGGCACCAATGACACTGGATTTGTTCTTGCGATTTCAAACGTTTCCGACTGAACTTTTAAAAGGAAAAGCTGGCATTGTCTTAGGAAGTCAAAGAACAAAGAAAGTAAATCATGACTGTACTACTCACTAGACAACGTACTCAATATCATGAACAATTATATTATTTTTTAGCAAATGTTCCCAAGCTTATGCATTTTCAGAATTTCCTCCGCTCTTTGTTTTCAAACAGGAAGAAACTATTTCATGAACAAGAACAGTTATTTATCTTATATTGAATGCAGGCACCACCATTTTGCTTTTTAACAGAGGTAATGCAAGTTAAATATGGCACTCTAAAATTTAGAGAAATCCAACAATAAGTTTACATGGCCAAAATTATTGCATTTTATATTTGTAATATCATGCTTTAGTAACTATGACAATAGTTCAAGGACCAAACTGTGTTAGAGAACAACGAAACAAAAACAGACAAATTCTATTTGAAATCCACAGACTGTAGGCAATTATTTTTTATTTTCACCTTCTCTAAAACACTGAAATCAGAGGCCTAGCACAATGAGAAGTGAGTGATCTCAAGGTTACATAAAAAAACAGGCTAAGCTGCTGTGTTAAGAGAACATTTAAGGAGCCCCCATGATACCTGCATCAGGTTGTAAAACACGGTAATTGCTGTCTAGCTTTACCAAAGCCAAATGAAACAGGCAGTTGGGAAAAGCCAGAGCCGTTTCACGGCAGGCAAAACACACCAGACCAACCCGATCACCTGCGACAAAATACCGGCTTCTGTCAATGGAGGGAGAGCAGCAGATACTGTTTAACAAACTTCAGCAAACATTTGACATTGTTTCCCACAGCCTTCTCCTGGACAAAGCAGCAAGATATTGGACAGTGGCCTGCAAAATGGGCGCACAGGGTGCACTCAGAAGGTGCTGGTCAATGGTTTTAACTCAGGCTGTCACAAGTGAGAATCCCCAGAAAACGATGGTGGCACCCACACTTTTCAACATCACCACAAATAATCTGGATGAGGGGTATGAGAGCACGGTCACCAGGTTTGCTGATGATACCACACTGGGTGGCGAGGTGGACATGTCAGAAGGGAAAGCCATCTCACAGACCAGGACAGGCTGGAACAGTGAGCTGGCAAGAAGAGTGAGGAGTTTAACAGAGACAAGCGCAAGGTTCTGCAGCAGTGGACAGCATCAAAGAGCCTGGCACTGGCTGGGATCCCTTGCTGAGGGGTACCTGGAGCTCCTGGTGCACAACAAGCTGAACAGGAGTCAGCAGTGAAGCTGCTGCAGCAATGAAAGCGACTCAGATACTGGGATGCACCCACAGGGGCACCACTAGGAGAGATGAGAGGTGCGACCATCCCAAACTACCGAGAGTTTGTCAGGCCACAGCTGGAGTACTCCTGTGCCCAGCTGTGGTTCCACGGCTCAAGAAAAGACACAGAGACTGGAGAATGTCAAAATGAAAGCCATGAAGATGACCAAAGACTATAGAACCTACTCTAGAGGAAAGCCTAAAGGAGTTAGGTCCTGTCCTTTCTCCCTGAAGAAGAGAATGCTTGGGGAGACATCATCACACTTTTCCAGAATTTAAAGGCTGGCTACAAAATGGACGGAAGCTCTCTCTTCACAAGGAGCCACATGGAGAGGACATAGGGTAACAGGTGCAATTTGCACCAGAAAAGGTTTCACCTTGATATAGGAAAGACATTTTTTACTCTGAGAACAATCACTAGAATGATGTCCCCAGGAAAATGGTGGAATCCCCATCAGTTGGAGGTATTCAAGACACAACTGGGCAGGGTGTTGGATAATCCCATCTAGGCTCCCTTTTCCACAACGGGTTGGCTCAGATGACCTTTTGAGATCCCTTTTAACCTGGGCTGGTTTATGTTCTGTGATTCTACTTAGCATAAGCCCACCAAAGATTTATGCCAGAATTTTGGTGGGCAGATTCAGCTGGGGTATTTGTTAAAGATAGCTGTCTAAATCCTGTAGAAGTTTCAGTACATATGGGTCAGAATTCATAATTCAGTCCTTGCAAACCAAAGAGGAAAAAAGCCATCATTAAAACCAATTAAAAAGCTAAAATGCAGAGAGGCTATTTTCCTGCTTTTAATAAAGGATTTTAAAAGCTGAGAGTATCAAACTTTTAGAAACAGTAATCATTCAACTCTCCTCCCTGACCTGGAAAAGCATTGTATCTCTGAGATTGGACACTGCAGGAAGCTGAGAATGACGCACAGGGAGGAGCAGGGCAGCACACTGTGCTATTCCTCCCCTCACTGGAAGGTACAGTTGCAGCCTGTGCTCACAATTGATACAATTTTCATGTTAAGCCCTAACATGATTTATTAATTTACGATGGGAAGATCAAATTTCCAACTATCAGCTCATTCCAAGTTAATTAAAAATGGTAAGAAAGCCAAATCTAAAAATTAAAATTATGATTGAAAAAAAGAAGATTAAAAAAAACCTCTTCAAACTGTAAACTTATATCTCCTATTGACAAGGACCCTGGCTTCTTCCCAGCCTTTTAACTTCCCCTCTTCCAAACTTTTCTTTCTCCAATTTTCCTGCTAAGCAGTTTATGAAAAAAACAACAGAACTGCCATTTCTAGCATCAAAAGATTTTGTGAAAAACCAACAGTTTCAAATCTACTTATTAACTCAACATCGAAATTATGCTTTCACTTTTTTGACTCACTGACTTAACCTACTAGTTTCATACACTTCTCATACAGCATTTCTGGAAGTGTTCATTACATTAGCTCATGAAAGATTAGGGAAAATGATAACAGAAAACATAAAATGTCACACTGTTCATAAAACACAAAGAAACTCTCTACATAACTCTTAAACCACAGACACCTTAAGCTTTTCTGCCGAAACTCTAAGAGCTTCACAAATGTATCACAAAATTTGTATGCAAATGATGAAACAGGAATTTCACCAGTGCCTTTTGCATTTCTTCAGACACAGTGTGCAAGTATAGATTCTGCAAGCTCATCATACATTTTTCCATTGTTTCTTATCAGATGAGCACCAATGGTGGTTATGGCAGTGGAGACATTTCTCCTTCCCACTTCCTCGGTGTCTATTAGCCCCAGAAATAATTCTTTACAGTTCAGTGAAAAACATGGGCTTCAGTGTTACGGTTCAGAGCAGTATCAAGGCTTTCAGATAAATTTATTTTATGAAGCTACTCCAACACTGGGATTAAAACCTGCACATTGAACCTCAACTTAAAGAGCCCCCCAAATGAGTCCTCATAATTACACTGCCAAATACTACTGAATCTGATTTGCCTGCAATTTTATTTCAGAAACCTGATTCCCAATTCAAGTAAGTTTCTTGATTCTGTGGTTTTTTACTTAATGATAGTGTAATATCACAAAACTCAATTTAACACAGCTAATGCAAAGGAGTACAAATGGGAGACAAAAATTATGCCAGAAATACTCAATGCTGAAAAGGCAAAATTAGAAGAGAATTCATGATCTGTCATAGATCACTACACAGAAATTGCAAAGATTATCCTGTGGCTGGGTGTTCTACTGTAATAGTAAAATAAAAGAAAAAAACAGAAGTAGAAAAATAACCTTCTCTAAATTAAAAAAAAAAAAAAACACGACTAGAATATTATTTCACCCGCTTCAATAATAGACATGAAATACCAGAGTTCACGGAAGGGATACAAAAACGATTGGGAGAGTAGAAGTGTAACTTGTAGGATAAGTAGCTTGACATACTCTGTGAACCAGAAAGATTAACTGGTCACAGAGGTGACAGGGCCTTTCAGTCCTGCTAACAAAAGTATGAAGACATTTAACACTTGGGAGTGAGTAACAGACATATTTGCCCTTGAATCGAGATGGAAATTTCCTAACTATGTATATACAATACTGGGTCAGTAACTCTGCTTCAAAAACCTTTGTATAATACATGTTTTAATACAACTTCCAGAATACATTCTACTATCTGTCTGCACTGACATCTGCATCTGCTCTGAAATCTATGACCCTGCCCTTCCTTTTTGGGCTTTGGGAAAAATAAGTTCCACAAGCACAATATGTTCATGTTATTTGAAGCTTCCAATGCATTTCCAGTTTTCCAACACTTTTTTTTTTTTACAGCACCTTCCTCTGCTGGTAGGGTGCTGACAGCTGGAGGCTGAATGTCAGACTCAGAGACAGAACCAAAAATCCTTCTTAATCCTTCTCCTACGCTCAGGTCAAACTGATCAGACTTGCTATCAGGACAAATTTTCTGTCAGAACAGGTAGAATATCTCTTACTATTTTTTAAATGATCTTCAGTAGCACAAAATGCAAATTTCTGAATCATTCACGCATACCTTACCTGAGAAATTTCAGCTACAAAACCTACAAAAGTTCCAAAATACTTTAGCGGGTCTCACTGGCTTCTTTGAAACTCCATGGAAACTGACTTGCTCAGGTTAATGCTTTTTAAATGTTACGTTTAACAGCCTGTAGAATAAAAAGGGTTTCACTGGAGACACCATCACTCCATGCCTTATTGACAATTTGTTGAACAGAAAACACTGGTGCCAAGTATTTTTCCAGCCTGCTTTACTGGGACAATAAAATTCACCATTGATGTCACAGAGATTCAGCTACACAGGCTGAACACTACTGCATGAGAGTGAGTCAAGTCACTAATTTACACTTTCATCCTCTACTTGTGCAGAAAGTATCTGAGACCAAGACAATATAAAATTAAAATATTTTCACACTATTAAAATTCATGGATGGTGGCAGCAGTACCAGAAAAGAAACAGATGTTTATTTTTGCCATCAGGGTCACCAGTCCATACAAATAAAGAGGTTTAATCCAAATACTGCTTATTTTTAGGTTTCTGTGAACCCACATGCACTTCTCAAGCCTCACATCAAACACACCAATAAGCCACTGCCCTGAGATTTTTGAACACAGGTCAAATCAGATCACCAGCTTTCCAAGGGCAGGGCCCCAGCTTTATCCAAGAAGTAAAGCTTGATCAGCATGTCTAACCCAAAAATGAACACTGGCCTTAAACTGAAGTTATAAAAGCTGCTAGACTTCTAATTCCAAGACTGGATTTGTAAAAAAACACAAATGTACACATAAGTTGCTTAAAGAAAGAGTCACCAAAGTACTGAAGCAAAATTTGATGTTTAGTTTGCCAAAGTAATTAATCAGGTAAGAAAATGTCCATAATTTCCATATACACGCATTTGAAATTGTATTTTCCTAGGAAACAACACCCTTAAAGCCATGAAAGTCCCCAGATTCCATAAGAAAACTCCATACAGCCCACAGAAGGAAAGCCATCTGCACTTACCAGAGAACAGTCTACTGCTGCTTCACAGAGCAGCAGCTTCAAAGAGACGTGCAGTGGTTGCACCAGTGGCTTCAGACAGCAATGAGAACTAGGTCAGGACCTGTGATTGAGGACAAGGTTTTACCTTGTCCACTGTAAACTTGGGGGTGCTTCTGACACAGCAGCTCAAGAGGAAGAGGACACAGCACAGGCTCTTCCCCACAGCAGTGGATCTCAGCTGCAGCGCTGCATGAGAACTGTGGAGCTCAGAAGCAGCTTTAGCAGAAGGCAGAAGACTGCAGAGCTTCTTTGAACGTTACACATAGTATCAGTTTCAAGTTGTCTAAAACATGCTGCTGCAGGTGCAGCGACGAAGTAAAGAAAAGCTTTCTCCTTCCCTCAAGATTTCCTTTGGACCTCAAGGGTCAGCAAAATGAACAAGTCCTCTCCACTACGCAGTATGACCACAATAGCATTGTTTCACTTTACCCATAAGGTTTTATAATTTTTCTGATGGTATTACCTACCCAGCACTCCCCTTCTTTTAAATAAAAGAGGCTGGACATTCTAAAATAAGATGCGAAAATCTAATCTTATTTAAATGTTTGTTGGGTTTTTCAAGAAGGTCATACCAGATCAGTGTCTAGGAAAAAACAAGTCCCGCACATATATCCAATGCTATCACAGATATAAAAAGCCTAAAAAATTTATGCTTAAAACGTAAAATAACTTTAATGCTCACCATTGTCAAGCCTTTCAAAAAGCACTGTGACTAACAAAAGCTCCTACAAATGACAGAAGAACTTAAAACTCTTTTTCAACAGGAACAGATACTTCCCTGATACTTTAAAAATGCAAGAAATTTCAGTAACTTCAATAATTCACATCTAAAATATCAGTATCATGATGTATAAAGGATCAACTGAATGCAGCAGTGCACAGGCCAAGTGGCCCCATTTTGGCCAGGATCCAGTTATTTTCATGGAGACTGAATAGCAAGGGATGAGATTTCTGAAGCGTGTTGGCAATGAACAGAACAATGTCATTTAACCCTTTGAACTACTCTGCAACAACAGCTTCTTCCAGAACAGCTGGATGACATTTGGTATCTTTATTTATTTACAGGGGAGAGAAAAGTATTTAGACTCCTTTTCCCCTCAGTTACATACAAATAGTAAAAACACTGCCTTAGACTTGTTAAAGCTACGATTTCACTTTGTGCAAACATAAGAGCTATTTTATGGGTTTGGTTGGGTTTTTTAAATGTTAATTTAGGTTAAACACTGAAAAAATTTCTGAATCTGGAATGAAGATTCTGTTGACTTACTCATTTGGGTACTACCCTCTGGAACAGATGATGTCCTAGGAGAAACTCTTAAACTGATCAGATACAAAAGCCTCAAACCAGGTCATTTTAGTTTTAAATACAATTGCATTGACAATGTTAGAGCAAATTTAAAAGTACTGTATTCCAAGGGTTCAAGTCAGCCATAGAATTTATGACAGACTGTAAAAGGCAACCCCACACATGACAGTCTGAGTATACAAACCCCACAGACCAGCAACAGTGAAGGTGGCTTGCCCAGAACCACTCTGAACTGCCTATGGACACACACGAACAAAGACACCAAGACTCAGCTTGTTTATCTCACCTCTAACACAGAAAAGACTACACCTAGACAAAAAAATTTCCATTTGTTATTACTGTTTAGAAGCTGAAGCTGAAATGTTTAAAAAAGGTGAGTAGGAAAATATTCTGAATGGGGGATTTATCCACAAGACATCTAAATGTGAGTCTAGACCTACTGGAGTTAAATAAATGAAGAGAGAAGTCTTCAGGTTTTTTAAATCAAGAAATGCAAAAATTCAAGCATATGAATTATCAGATTCTGCTTTTCACTTACTCTGATCATGGGTTTTATGGAAAAGTTCTGCAAAAAGGACTGCAAAATTTAAATATTCTAGTTCAATTTCTTCATTCACCAGAAATTATTAAACCTTAATAACAACTCTTACTTAAGCTCTTACACACCCTGATTTGGAGACAAGACATTCTTATTCAAGCAAGGGCAAACAAAAAGTGCATAAGCAAATCAGTTTCGCTTTCCAGGCTGAAGAAGTATTAGTATATTCCTTACATATTACAATAAGGAACAGTGTCGCTAAAGTTAGATTGTATTAAATGATAGCTAATTTTGTAATGGTAAGGCATTACAATCACTAACTCTGCTTGTGTTTTTCTCTGCTCCTGCTCTGAGACACACAGTTTTGGAAAAAAATAAAACTACCTTGCCTATCCATCAACAGTGATAATTAGTTTTCAGAGAGTTTGACTTACACTCCCCCCCTTTTTTTTTTTTGATCTTATAATTCATGACGCAATTTTTACTTGAATCAATCAGAGGTAGACTAAACCTGTCTTTCTTATACAATATCCCATTTTGTTGATAGATTTGTTGGGCAAGGACATAATAAATCTTAAGTATACTCTGGCAGCACTTGTTGCTACTCAAAATTATGTAATAACTCCTCATCATCAAATTTAAGAATTCAATGAATTTCTTTATGTTTTTCAGGAAATGTTAGTAAAGCTATAAAGAATCACTGTAGCTGCTCCAATAGATTAGGAAAGCACACAAAGAAGGATGAAGAGGCTAAGTAACAGAATGTGCCACCACTTGGAAACTGCCAAAAGGAGAAATTCAAGTTTCTTGATAAATTTATGAGTGAGATACCTATAACTTTAGAGATCCCACAGCACATGTCTCATACGTAAAAACCCTGCATTATTATGAGACTGGTTAGTTGAGATTTTTGAGATGGAACTAACCTGAATATTCATTACTAGATGCATGAATTCTGCCATTTTTTTCTGGCAGAGTATCCAAGTAACTCAGAAATTGTTACATGATTAGAGAGTATGCAGGCATTATGCTGGAACCAGCAAGGTTGATATATAAGCAGCAAAAATGTTGTGGATGGGTGTGTTACCAGTTCAAGCAAGAAGACAGTCAATCAAAGTACATAAATAAGGTAGAAGCTTAATATGAAGACTAGAGATTTCCAGCAGGCTTGAATCAGGCAGAGGAAGGCAGCAGAAATGCTGAATTTTTCATTACTTTCTCCTTCATCTTCAACTTGGGTTTTTCTAAGTGGCACCCCCCGTTCTCTTACAGCTCTTCCCAGTTTTGATAGGGGAGGGAGAGAAAGATAGAAAATGACACAAATTATGACACAATTTATTCTCTTAACACAGCAGAATTGGACAGAGTTTAAAAGAGTCTGTATGCAGGAGGAAACAAATATCTTTACAGAATGCAAACCTTAGTATTAATCTTGACATAAACCTTCCATGTGAGATTTTATACTGCACTTGCACATAAAAACAGCTTTGAAATGTGAACCTCACGTATCTATTGTCATTCTATTTCCAAATAGACAGCTAACAACCAGGTTTATTCAAATTCAAAAAAATTACTTTACATAGAGCTTAACTGGATATTTGTAAATCCTTCAGGTAGATGAAAAATTTTAGGAAGACAGTGGTTACACCATCTTTTATCCATCTTTTACTAAACATTTCTGGAGAGTGTTTCAAATACATGCTCTATACAAAGGATATTAACACTATCTTCATAGAAGTCTCAGAAGTGACAGTAAGACAAAGTTCATGTCATTGCACAGCTCCCAAAGCCAAGAGCATTCTCTTTTCCATCTCTCAGAATGTGCCTGATGACTTTAACCTACAGATTAAAACATATCAACTATGAATTAAAGTGTTACTGGAACTCATTTTCCTGCATTAGATTGTTCTTCTTTCCATGTTAGGAAATAGTGTATCAAGAAACCCCTACGAACTCTATTTTAGGAGCAGCTTATCTATGTTTTTCTTCTTCACAAGCAAGTGTGAATGTGCTCCCCACCCCAAAATTATGCAGTTTCCTACTTCTGGGTAAACCTCAAGGGTCATGTACACCCACATGGTAACAGATGAAACACCGTGAGAAAACCATCTTCTTGACTGTGCCGTCTCCCTTGTCAGGCAAGTATTACCCAACCAAATATGGCTGCATAAATTAACATCATGCAAACCCAGAATTTCTCTTCCAGCTCAGATTCTCATTGTTTCCACCTGGCAGTGGCAAAAAGATGTTATTTACTCTGCTCTGCAGGGTTTCAGAATTGTATCTGGGAAGAAAAGCAGGAGTCCAGTTTCTCCAGTCACTGCAAACCATGTAAACACAGTGTTTAATGGCCATTTTAGTGAAGTCACTTTCAGAATCACAAGCAGCCCAGACTTTAACATTTCAGGAATCTCAGCCATTCTCACACTTTCTACTAAAGCTATTCCTTTGCTTTTGAACCAGGACCTTCTATTCAGTTGAAGATTGAACAGAACAAAGCAGCATGCACAAAACACAGAAGGACAAACACCAACCATGGCACAGAGACTCTGTTTGCATGACAGGAGGACAAGAACCAGAAGGGCTGTCGAGACTTACACACCACAGCCCAGGTAAACTGACAACAACTCATGCTCTGCTGATACGAAGCTGGCCTGTCAGAAAGGTTGCCTTTCCTGGAGAGGCCAAGCTGGATGCATTTACATTTTGGGTGTGTTTTCAGCCATGACCCCAAAACCCCAGGAGACACCAGCTCTCCCTCCTCTCTTCCACACATATGGCTTTGAGAGCACCAGTGCCAAGCACACAAGACCTCTGCTAAGGTTCATCCCCAAACATTACCTAAAGACAGACATGCACACCAACGTATCCAAAGGTCACAACAGTTTTGCATGGCTTTAATGTTCTACAAAACTAATTTAAAACCATTACTAAACCCAAAAGAACAAAACTGAAATTGTGTTTCTGGGCATTGTGCGCTTACTGAATTCAAGTCCCAACGTAAAACACAAAAGGCTCCTGTTCTACACATAACCCTGCTTCCGGATTACGGATGGATAATGTTCATTTTAAAGACTATCTTTAGGCAGGGATTATTTTAGTAGAGAAACATCTGAAGATTAATAGGAAAAAACCCAGTGTTTCTACATATCTGTCTTGTTGCTGGTTGTCTAAAACCAACTCCACTGGCTATAATATCACCTTTATTGTTTTTTATTCAGATCCCTATCCAAGCAACAACTCTTCTATCCACAGACAAGATGTACTCCCATCCTTCAACCTTACCACCACCAATATCTAGAAAACTTCTAAAAATACAGTACCAGTACTCCTGTTTATGTTTGACTAGTAGTGACCAGAGACTTTTCCCCACTGTGTTCTAAAAATCACATCCAACCAGCATGGGGCCTATAATTCCAGAAACAGAAATTTAAGTTAAAATAATGAACATCAAGGATACATGGATGTGTCAAATCAGTTGGGAGTCAGACAAGGATCCTGAATAATTCACACGGCACTAAGTACTTTCATTCCTGACTAAAGCTATAAAATGAACTCTTTCTAGAAACCCAACTGCCACTGTTTTATTGCCAAAATACATATGTGCAGTTCTTTCAAGTTCACTGAGAGGCAAAAGTTGCAAAACATCATGACATGTATGCAGCAAATCCAGAATTCTAAACCCAGCTTTTAAAGCAATTTCCCAAACAGTGTGCAGCTGGATACCGGCCAGCAGTTTCTGCCCATGTGAAGTCCAACTGATCTCAACAAAACCTTAGAAACTGGTAAGCAGCTCCTTAAGGAGATGAGCCAAACAACCGTATCAAATGGAAACAATAATCACTTGCATTAAAGCTGAACTGTGGTATTTATTTTTACAACAGTAGTATTTTATAGGTAGAAAAATTTACTCTTTAAGTCTTTCTTTCCATATAGTTGAAGTACATATCTCATGCTTTCTCCAGAGCACAGTATTATTTTCACTCTTCCTTGTGGGAAGCCACCCCCACACCGCGCTGGCCACAAGGCTGAATCCACACATCTGTCTGTGTGGCCATGCTGGGAGCTGCGGGACGGAGCAGGGGAGAGAACTTGTAAACAAGCCCTGCCAATCCAAACCTGCAATCACATCTGTTCAACAGAAGTTCCTGCCCTGAAGGGATTTCAATAGGATCTAACATGTCCTCATACTTAAATGCATATTAGGCCCCAAGCAACTCCCACTTTGTCAGAGCTGTTCAGTAACAAAGCATCTAACAAAGCTTATGAAATCCAACAGAAATCTTACAAAAATGTATTCTATAGGGCCCCATGATTAATGACACTTACTATCCCATTTTTAACAGTCACCTTTCTATGCATATCCAGAAACCAGTATATTCTATGAGATCTGTCCCAGAAGTCCCCACACGAGATATATGTAATTTACACTGGCCATTCAACTTCAGCTACTTTGAAGCTAGAAATTAGTAGATTCAGATCTTAAAGCTTTTCTTTTTTTTTTTTAAACCAAAACAAGTCTGGCAATTTTAATGTTCAAATATTATGCCTGATGCTTATTTAGTCAACTGCGCTGATTTCATTATGAAGAGATTCTATAGTGGTTTTTTTTGTATACAAAGATTTTCTGTAGCTGTCAGAGTCAAAACCATTTGGGGTTTTACAAGCAAATGTCAAAACTTAGTCTAAAGGGGCCAAAACTGTCAAACTAATACTAGTGGTTTAACTCTCCAAATATCCTGATTAACTATGGCCTGTGTGCAGTTTTAAGAACAGAATAACACACACACACTTGCAGCAATGTACCGATTTATGCTTTACACCATGACAAAAGTTACATATGTTCTAACATTCCAGGCATAACTGATATAAAATGTATAACCTTACTTCGCAATGTGCTAAACTCTTGACTGCAGCAATACCTCATAGCAGAAAATCCCACAGGCTAAGACAGAATGTGACTTTTTTTAAAGTGTGTAAACATAATATGTGTAAAAAATCTTAGAGAAATCCTCTGCGTAATGCAATCCAGATTTTTAAACCTGTTTCTGACCTTACTGGATCGAAATATTTTTATATTTACTTCAGTTTTTCTCACCTGTCTTCTCCAAACTAAACCAACCTTCACTTTCCCTCCTTCGTCATACTTGCCCACTATTTTATTTCCAATTAGTACCAGACACTACAGAATTTCATAAATCTATCAGCTAACAACAAACAGATAACACTTCATTTTCCCCCCTTTAATCTCCTGAACCTCTATCAACATCAATAAAATTCAGATGGTTTTATGAAGATATTCAATGACATGCAATAGCAATATATCTCACCAGCTTAAATTATTCTTACTTATGAATCTCTTATCAACCATACCCCTGAACTTTCTCTATGTCATCCTCAAGTTCCCTGCTCTCTTCCAAGTCTCAAGCAAGCTATACAAGGCTGCTACCTCAAATATAACTTGTTTCCATTTTCTAGAACGTTCATAACCGAGGAAGAAATTGATGGTAACAAAAGCCAAACCATCCAGTGTCCAGTCACTGCACTGCGACTCCTTGCTGCAAATCTCTCCTGGGCAGGTGCTACAGACCTCACCCTCCCACCAGCCACACCTCAGCATTTTCTCACAGGGACACTGATCTAAACCAACAAGTCCTGGAAAGGATATACACACACTCCTCTTTGGGGGAAGAGAGGGAAATAAG
This sequence comes from Melanocharis versteri, assembly GCA_013397845.1. NCBI lineage: Eukaryota > Metazoa > Chordata > Aves > Passeriformes > Melanocharitidae > Melanocharis > Melanocharis versteri. The sequence continues at coordinate 232,576 of VZTG01021098.1, read as the reverse complement.
ATTTGTCTGATTTATCCTCCAAAGATCAAACTGCATATCAACATGCACCTTCACTTTATAAAACAGTTAAGATTTTATGTGTTTGTGAGGCAGAGTGTCAACATGAAAAATTACCTCTAAGAACAGTTACTTTAAAAAAAAAAGTGGTACTAGCTAACAAGACACAATATTAAGAAAAAAGTTGACATGACTCTCATGAAATAAGAGACCAAAATGCCAGAGCTGAACATACTGCTGAAAATAAAAATTATTCCAACATCAACTGCATCCCTTTCAGAACTAGCTATAGTATATGCCACATCTGCAGGGAATGGTATTCTAGACCACACAATAAATAAAAAATTATTTCAATTTAAGACAACTGAGCAACATTCCACTTCAATTTGACATATAAAAGAATTAAAAGAAAAAAAAAAAATCTAAAAATGAATACACAGACAGAAAGCTTTTTCTCCTCTCTGGTGTTTAATAGCATATTATCAGTTAACAAACATATTACCTGGCTCACCAGAAGCAGGAAACTGTTACGTTTTCAATGTCATGTGCATTAAATGAATTAGAATAAAAGAATTGTTTGACTTTTCAGTAATTATTTCTATTACTCCAAGGCAATCATATTATTTCTTTTAATCTGACACCTTTTCAGTTACCATGACAAATCCAATACAGTCTAATTGAAAAACATACTTCAAGAATAAAAAGTCAAGATAATCACCTTGTACGGTTTCCTTCTTGCACACACACTAACACATTCCTTCAAAATGCCAGTATTCATAAACAAATTCTCCTCATTAGAAGAGCCTTAAGATGACATCTGCTAAGTCATCCATGCTCTGGAGACTATTGACTAACAGCTTCAGACTTTGGGTTTTTTTCTTTTAATACATAAGACTCTCTCTAGTCCACACCTGTTCCACAATAAATGGCAAGACAGAATGTCTAAATAATAAAACAAGTTAAATGCAATTTAGTCAACATTCACATAACAATGAACACTTACTCAGGCTTTAAAGTATTAACTATTATTTAGCTATTATTTAACTGTCAATCACTGTTCTCCCAAAATTGTATTTTGGGATGTAACTTAGCTAACACTAACACTTAAATATGTGCAAAGTGCCATTTAAGCCATTGACATTATACCCATGTAATTATTTACCATTCATATTAATCATTATGTGTAAATACAGCAATTTAAAGGGATAAGATCTGATTCTTAGTCTTCCACATTAGTTTTGAAAGCATTAGAATACGGTTAAATTTATGAATTAAAAAAAATAATTTTAGCACACAGAGAGGGCTAAACACTGTTTTGGCAACTATTTAGACAAAAAAATCAACAGGAAATTCAACTAACAGCTGAAGGGAAGTCAATAAAACACATTAAGCACAGTCAGGAAGGAACCTTTCAAACATCATTAAATTTCTAACCTGTCCTATCCAAACTACTTTCCATGCTTGAACTTCCTTCCTAAAACGAAGCTTTCTAGATGAACACTTAGAACAAATAAGCAACAGAGATGGAGAAGAGAAAAATACAAAGCCGTTACTGTATTTCTGCACATACAAAAACCACGTCCAGTAATAAAAGCTACCGATATAGATAAAACAATTGCACAAATGAGTGTTTACAAGTTCTCTCCTGGGTCTGAAATACCTCAGCAGGAATTAAATCATGATTTAACATGTCTTAACAACTGAATAAATTAGAAAAATATTGCAACCTCAGGCAACATTAATTTCTCTATTCGCCAATTAGTGTCTTTCTGTCAGGGAGAACACAGTAGAACCCTTTTCTTTGTCAAGTCTCCTTTAAAACCATCAGTTTCTAGAAGGCAGAGATACAGGACTGTCTGTCCTTAGTGCAATCAAAAGCACAATGCTTCCTCAAAAAATAATATTCCAAATTTATTAGATGGATAGTGTCTTAGGAAAATACGCAGGAACAACAAGGCAACACACACCAACATGGTGTAGAGCCTTTTACCACATCAACCCTTCAGCTTGCACCAATGGGAGTTATTTTTAAGCAGCTCAAAGGAGAATTCTCAGAGAAATATGAAGACAATGACATAGCTGTGCACGTGCTGTGGGCAGCTCCCTTCAATCACACAGGACAGAAGGAGAAGAAAACAATACAGGATTCATTACGAAATCTGTTGAATTATGCTGTGTTGACTTGGGGTTTCTTAAGGCAAAATTCAATGTATAGCTAGAAAAAAATAAAATGTAGCATATTCTATTAAACAATATTTAAAACATCTTACTTGTCTGGCATTTATTATCCCCTGATGTAAGCATTTCTATACCTCGGAATGCAAGTGGTGCACTTGTCCAAGAAAGAGACCAACCATGCACCCACTGGTGTCTGGGCAGTATCTGGACAAGTTATTGTATCATCTTTAGTTAAAGACAGGAATCATAGGAACAAATGGATATTCCAGGTCAAGCAGTTCAAATCCCAAGGTACGGTGGAAAACTACATTATATCCCCTCCCCCACCCCCTTATATAAGCTAACCAGCTCCATCTTAAAGACAGCCTTATTCCACTACTCCTAAGGGAAGGCTGTTGCAGACTCCTATGCCTCTGTTGCTTAGGAACCATCTTTTTCTAATTTCCAGATTAGGTTTATTCTTGGATAGTTTATACCCATTTGTTCTTATACCTCAAGCATAAAAAGCTCTTTTTACCCACCTGTGCCCTTTCACTCATTTTTATGAAGAGCAACCCCTTCCATACCTTGTTTCCCCAGATCAAACAAGACACAAGGAATCAGTCCCTGGACCTCTTTTAGTCCAAACGTCCTTTTTACTTGATGGTGGGTAATAGGAATTATATGCAGTATTTCAGGTAAGCTTTCACCAGTACCAGAAAAAGTCAATACCACTTTACTTCTTTAAAGAAAAATATTAGCAGGGCAACAACAGCATACTTGTTATCCTATACTGATCTCCATTCCTAACTCTGATAGGTTTGTCATCCTGAACTGTTACAATCCTTTTAATGCTCTTTAATACAGGCTCCTTTTCCTACTGGTCATGTCTTAAGGTCTCAACTTCCTTCTGTGCAAAACCTTCTTTTGTATTGGTGATGCTTGATATGTGATGAAAATCATGTGATTAGCATGAGAAGTAGGAATGGATAAATGATTTTAATGAAAATACTAAATCTCAAAACTGATCCTCGACAAATTCCACTACTTTCATAGTTCCAATATATCATCCACCGGTCATTGAGTTCTATCCATACTTGACACATCCTGTCACCATTCAACATCAATTGTCACAAAAACATCCTTCTAGTTTTCACATGGAATCATATTGCACATTATATGACTTCTGAGTCACAAGAGGTCAGCTCTAACCATGTATCCTCTCCAAGAAGTCAGGGATCTTACAAAAAAGGGGTGTTAGATTTCTCTGAGAGATCTTCCTCTGTTAGGAGCTGTATCACTTCATACTCTTTTCATCTTACGTCCACACAGAACGGCTTTTCTTTCTAAATTTAAACAAATCTCTATATACTAAGGTCACACTAATGATGCAATTATTATCCCAAATCACCTTTTCCTCTTAATATTTTGAGTACTTTCATTGCTCTCCAGCCATCCAATGCTCTTCTGCCTTGGCATTTAATAACAATTCTTGCAACTGTGCCTCGAACTACACACATCACCTGCTTCAAAATTGCAGAGTAAATGTTACATAGTTCCACTAACCGGCACCCTGCAAGTTGGACTTCATCTTTATGGAAATCATTTTTATAACTTCAGTACAATCTATGTGCATGTGTTCAAAATGTCTTCACTGAAAATTAAGGCAAACATTTCATGTAGTCTTTCACAAGTATCAAAATTATTTTTAGTCTTATTTCATTATCCCCATGCTTCCTGACAAGACACATCAAGAGACTTATTCAGGTTTTCTGCTTACTCTCGATGCTCCTTTTCAATTTGCTATCAACCCTGCTAGATCTTGCATCTCCACTTTTTTCTATATCGAAAAAAATCAAAGTTTAGTAAGAGCATAAATATTTTACACAGTTGCCAGAATTACCTGCGTTTATTGCTGTATCAGAAGTTGAGCCATGCCAGAAGCAGCTGAAAGCACCTCATCAAATAAGCCCTGATTGCTGTAAAACTGGAATTGCAAGAACATTTGGATGCTAAACTACTTATGGACTTTGAGATTTGAATGTTCACTTCTGCAATTACAATTATAAACAGCTTTTCATGACACCCAGACACATTTGTGTCTTTTTTTTTTTGCTTTAGTTGAGCCTTTTTTTTCTTGTTTTTCCCCTAATGATGTTTGTCTAAAGCACGAATAAAAAAATTAATGCCACAAAGGCTCTCCAGAGCTAGAAAAAGAAAAGGTAAATTAAAGCTGCTTAATTTCAGCTTCACCTCGAGACAGACAAATATAAAAAAAGCAACAATAAAACCTGTATTATCAGTATTTTGGCTTGAGAACAGACTGCACAGCTATTACAAAACTTACTTGAAGGGGAAAAAAAAGGTCTGCAGAAACAAGGTTCAAATTTAGGATTACTATAGCAACAGAGAGGAGGGAGGGGAAAATTACCAGATTACTCTCTCAGATCATCAAATCCTTGAAAGAATAAATTTAGATTTGAGTTTCAGTCAAATTAACTGAATTCATCCTATTCATTAATGATAAACACATCTAATTAGGGACTAAATTAAACAAGCAAAAACTGTAGTACAAGAAACAAAGCAGCAAATACATTTCAGACTGAACTACCTCACCTTTTCCTTCTACTATAAAACATATATTTGGTATCACAACAGGTCTTCATACCAGTAACCAATAACAGAATTATTTAGGAAGGCATCTAGTTCTGATTAAAGGTCTGCAAAGAAAAAGAGCCATTTGAAATCTGCCTCATTCTTATTAAGTGACCCGAGTAGCTACACTCGGGCAATAATATGCCCCCATTTGACTTGGGGGTGTAATGAATTTCTGAAAATATAGTTGGTACAGAACTAACATATTTCAACAACATATGTGAGCACAGTAATGACCCCAAAAATCAGGGAATGTAGAAATAAGCTTAAGCTCTTTAAAAAGGTGATATTCTGAAAAACAAACCCAGGATACCCTAAGTAACTAATTACTCACAGGTTTTTAAATTGTGCAATCTTTAACATTCCTTGTATTTCGGAGTTGTTTCAATAAATGCTTAAACACAAAATGGACACATACACTTATGTTAATGGCTGATTAAAAAAGTAAGAACAATAGAAGTCTCCATCTTTTTGGGAGAGCAGCTATCTCAATGCTTTAACCCACTCACATTAGATAGGATCCCAAACTCACTGAACCCGCAGTTGAAGTGGCAAATGCAACTACAAAGGTTTATTTTTGACATCGTGAGCTTTGCTTGAGGTGTGGAGAGTTGTCTTCCCACTTTAGTGGCAAATATTGACCCATAAAGAATCTAAGCCTCAGGCAACTTTTCCACCAGCCAGAATGTTCAATTAATAAGGCTGCCCTCATAATTTGCAAGACTGCCTAAGTCCAGCTTTCCTGGCTGACATTCAGATTTTAAGCATGTTTCCCAGCCTTCTGTTCACCACTTCTGGCTTTCGTTGACCAGCTGCCAAAATGCTCTTTATTTTCTGGTGGCTGGGCAGGCCAGAGGACAGTTTGAGAGACTACCTTCTTCCAAGTTGTGCAGCAAACTGTTCACTGTGTTCCCTGCTCTTGGCTCCTCCCCAGGATTCTGCAGTGAGGGAAAATAGGAGGATACTGGAAGGACTGTCATTCCACTAGTGTGAAGCGAAGGCATAGGCATCTTCCTGGGCTTTCCTTGTCCTTAAACCAACATCTCCATTAACAGACTGGAACTGAGTCAAAGAAAGTGTCCTGGGTCAACAACAAAGACTATGGCAGGTCTAGAAGGGGAATCCCACCCGTCAAAATCGTTACCTTATGCTGCAATCACAAATTCTCCTTCCAGAGAGAGGCAAGAAACTCAGCAGAAGATGGTCCACATAACTCAGCAGTGTCAAGATCAGTACAAGTTCTAAAGCAGATTGAAAGCAGAGTGGAAAACCACACAGGCAGACAGACATTCAGTTACAAGCAGCAACAGAACTGAAGAACAACAGGATGGTCCTCTCTGAGTCCAAGGCATAGAAACCCACCCACCAACCTTCCTTGACACATAAGAGACGAAACAGCTTTGCTTTGGATTAAGGATGGATATCTTATGTCCCTTTCCATCCAAATAATGTATGATTCACTTGCTTTGGGAAAGCTCTAAAAAATTTACTAACTTTTTTACCAAAATCCCTATATCAGGAAACAGGGAAAAAGCTGTATATTTATATGTACAGCTGAGATCTAAGCAAACATCTAAGATCATTAATGATTTATCATTTTCTGCCTATTAATAGATTCAAAACCATTGTAATACTGTACCATAAACATCCTACATATCCAAATAAATTTTAACTGTATACTTCTGGCCACCAACACTTCATGAAAAATAATTTACAAAAACAAACACCATTTTATCCTTAATTCACCAATAAAAGACATAAATTGATTCTGAAATATTTTTAAGTTATCAGTTATAACTGAAATTACCAGAATATCTTTGAAGACTCACAATCTAATAAATTTTACTCTAAGCCCAAGAGGGTGGGGGGGGGGAAAAACCAAACCCAAAAAAACCCACACTTTGCTATGTACTAGTAGACTTAAAAATAACATCCACAGTAAGGAAAGAAAAATTACTTTGGAATCAAAATAGAATCTTGTGCTTTACACTGAATCTGTTATTCAAATCATATGAAAATTTGAAGTGACATTTAAAAATAAAGTGACACATTAGCTGTGTAGAATTTTACCTGAAAATCATGGAAACTTTTCCAGTAACTGAAAACAACTAGAAAAAAATGACAAAACGAATGAAACATTATTTGCTACCAGCTGAAGTCTCATATGCTTCCCTATTTATCCTTTTTAAGCTCTCATGCTCCCCCCCATATCCTGCATGAGTCCTGTGCTCACTCCTCCCTCCTGACAAGTGGCAAAAAACCACTTGGACTGGATCAGAGCTACCCTGACTGGCTGGGAAGTGTGTAGGAAGACACCTACACAGCCACACACTCCTGCTTCTCAGAACAAGTCAGGAGCCATGCCCCTCTCTCAGCGGGGGGCACAAGTTTGGCCATCATATCTCACTACTGGCAGAAACCTTTAATGTTTGAAGTCACCATTTTCCTGTTAAATTCAGCTGGATGTAGCTAACAGGTTCAGAAGTTGAAGAGAAAACTAAAGTAAGTCACTTTAACTCTGGAATACTTTAAGCTATGCTGATTCAAGGTCACCACACAAAGCTTTGCTAGACAAGATTGTTTGGAGAAAAAAAACCAAGTATATGGCACTTCTCAGTTAATGCACAACAGCAGCGACGTGTTCATTTGATTAATTTTAGATGGAATGGATGCTTCACAAGTGTATGTACTTGATAGATTTTCATCAATATTTTGCAGTGACAATACCTAAAGAAATTGCTTCAACTGTTAAAACACTAAACTCACAGTATGCTTTATCCTTCATGTCCACAGCCACAATGCACTAACAGTAACTTTATGCTCAGTCATTCGTAACACACGCACAAAACAGCACCAAAAGAAAAAAAACCCAACAACAACAACACAAACAGCCAACAGAAAAAAGCAGAGAAGACAGTTTTCATGGGTCAAGGTTTTCCTCAACATTTCTGGTTTAATCTGGCATAAGCTATAATAGAACTGAAATAGTGTATCAGACGTCTCAAGATTCAAGATCTAAAACAAGATAGAAATGAAAAGCAATACAACACATATGAAATTTGTAGAAATAAAGCAAAAACAACACCCAAAACCCCTAAGTTTCTATGGCTCTAAGTCAAATTACAGTTTTTAATCTGAAGTTGCTTTTACATGTTTACTGATTCCAACCAAAAACCCAGATATTTTATTTTTTGCCCCCCTAGTCTTTGGAGCATAACTGTATCACAACATTCATCTACTCACTTGATTTGAAAGTATCAAAAATACCATAAACTGTCACTGATTAACTGCATTTATGACTGTTTCCATGACCCCTTTACAGCAATTCAGTTAGGCGCATGAAAGAAAAACAAAATCTCAAAACTCTGAAATATTTTACTCCTTTTTTCAGACTTCCTGAGTCTAGATGTGAAAACCATACATAACATATCAGTATGTATCAGTAAAAATCAGTAATTTAAAAAAGACAAAGCCCAAACATTAGTCAATTAAAAATGCAAAGGAATGTTTAATTAGTCTGAAGAGCACACATACGCCAAATCCCAGTTTAAAAGAATAGCTCATAATATCACGGTTTTAAAACTGAATTGAGATTTGCTTTCATCTATGCTAATTTTTAATTAATCTGCAGGGAAAACCATTCAAATAAGTGATAGTGAAAAACTCTTTTGATGTTCCACTTGTTAGTGCAACTGATCTGAGTTCGAAAGGCTGATCTTTCACTGGACAACAACTGTATCCAGCAGAGCAGGCAGAGATCATTCCTCAGAATGCAATCTAATAAGCAAGGTCAAAGGGAGGAGGTTTGGAAGGGGCAGAAGTTGTTACTCCTGTTTGGCTACACGTTCAAGGACAACGTTTTCAGTTTCTCTGAAAGGTCACAGAGTCAATCCAGCAACACCAGCACGCACACACTGGTCAGCCAGCCCGACCAGCAGTAGTTATCCAAATCCATCTCTACACTAAACTTCTACTTGCCCTCAAGTGAAGAACAGTTAGACTTTGAAATTCCCCAAAGTAGCTGCAATACTTAAACTTATTCAAGGCAAAGACCGTTGGTTGGGATGTTAGACCTGAGTCCTCACGGCAAAATGCCACCATCTCAGCTTACACCTGATTTGAAAAGCAGTAGTTCTGAAAAGGGCGTTTCCTGGAGTCTCTTCCCCTACAACATTAGCAACTATCAACCACTAAACTTTCTGAACAGACAAGACCACAGTAAACAACATCCTCCGCGTGGTGAGGAAAGAAACCAATTATTTGCTTCAATTTGACGAAAGATTATCAAGATTATTCTCAACAAACAACAGATGCTTACTGAGACGGTAACAGATGTTATCACACATTCCTAAAGAACCCTGTTACTGTATGCATGATACTTTAAAGTGAGAGAAAAAGTAGCCATAGAAAAGGGTAATTTTAAAGTAAAAACTATCACAGATCAAAATCTGTACAGCCAGTACTTTTAAAGCATTACTACCTCTAATGGAAAGCTTTCCTCAAGAAATAAACAGGTTCACATGCTTTTTACACCGTTCTCTACTGACAGGTTTGTACAGCTACTGCTCTCAGCCCTAGCAAAACCAGTCTTTTTGAAGAGAAATGCCGAATAAGCAGCAAGACCAGGTAATATTTTCCTATTCCCCTGAGGAAGCTGATTAAATTATATTAATGAAAACCGCCTAACTCAGGTAATCTAGGAACTTCTACTATTTTTAAAATATACCTGCTTTTGAATCTGTAACTATAGAAGATGCATAACTTTACAAAAGAGTTTTAGACAAGTTCCTCAGCAAATGTCAAATGACCTGCACAATGGAATCAGCAGAGTAAACTTACATTCACATCTGCTCACAATCACTTTGCAAATACAAAGCATACACCACCCTAAAACTGCCTAAGAAATATTTAGCTGCAGTCTGAATTACTAATGCAGTGCTATTCCACAGATCACTGTCTGTGGTGCAGCATCGTCCAAGAGTAAGTTCTAATTTAGGAGCCACCAAAGTCAGAAAACCAGCACGGTTTTTCCTTCATGCCCTCATGCCTCAGGTGTCTCCACTGCACACTGCAAGCAACATTGATATGCTCAACTTCACTGAAGTACTGGGCAAGTTTTATTACTATGAATTTTTCCCTCAAAGCAGAACCGGCTCATTTGCACAGCAATAGTTTGGGGTTTACAAATTACTCACTATTCACCACTGCTACAATTCTTTAATAACTAAGAAAGCTCTTTCTATCAGTCAGAAAAGCAGTGGGTGCAAGATTTACTGCCTAGCCTCCTCAGGAAGCCCTTATCACATAGAAGTTGTATGCATAGTAGCAATCAACATGCTAAGCAGCCTTCTCCTAGTTTGAAACCTTCAGTTCCATTATTTTATTCTATTTATTAGCAAAATTGGCTACTTCAAAATTCATTTTTGTTCCTCCTATACCAAGTCACGGAATATCGGATGAGATTTGCTACAGGCAGCTCATGCTGTGAAACTACATTTCAAAAACCAAGACTTGGGGCAGAAGTAGTTTTAGTGCTACTTCTATCAAAGTCTCTCAGTGCTCAAAGGGGTTTTCTCTACCTAATTTCATCAGATGATCCAATTCCATACACAGAATCAGACACTGGTTTGGGTTGGAAGGGTTCCAGCCCCCCTGCCATGGGCACCTTCCACTAGGCCAAATTGCTCAGAGGCCCGTCCGTACATGCAAAATAGCATTTAATACTGATGGTGAATCTCAAAGAACAAGAAGAGTTGAGTCATTTTCTGTTGGATACATCTAAAAAAACTGTCACAGAAAAATACTGATTCAGTAAATGACCTTCACTCTACAGCATTAGTGAACCATACTCTAATGAACTTACTGGCACAACATGCCAGCAAAAATACTTGCTTCAGATGAAGCACAAACACTCAGATTTTTCACACTTTTAATCATCAACCATAGAAAGAAAACATTCAGTCAATACAACAGGTCTTGGCTAAAAAGCACTATTATCAGCATGGAACTTCATACAGAAAACAGAACTCCAGTAAAACTACAAGACACTTAAACATGCAAACACAGTAATGCACATATTATTTTGCTACAGCGAAGATGTAAAAACTTGCAAATGCCTCTTCCTCAAAACTCCCCTCAGAAAACCACCAAGTTTAAATTCTGTGAGGCAAATCATATAGATCATTACATTCACTGAAGATTATTTTTACAAGACTGCATCAAATCTGCTGGCATCAAATCTGTTTATCAAATATTAAGAAATACCAAAGCCACCTGCTTCAGAAGTCTAGTCCATAGCTGCATTTTTTCCTCGCTTATTACACAAGTGCTCTTAAAAGAATTTTTCCTTACTAAGAAACAGAATTGTTACACCACTATATTTAATTAACAAAAATGGAAGCCTATCTTAGAAATAGTTTGTACTCCTTTATTTTTAAAATAAATTCTTTTGCTCTACTTAAAAAAAAAAAAAAAAAAA